>JAJOZX010009375.1:22500-163848 GCA_023014485.1 Bathynomus jamesi | reverse complement strand
GTTTTTTCGTAGAAAGTTTTTTGAATGTCAAGATGATGACCAAGAAAAAAAATACTCGCTAACACACAGTCATTCCTAGGAATTTGCGAGATAGTATCCGCGATAATCGCTTACTTGCGATTAAAATTTAGCAAACTAAATATCACAATTCGAGATCGCCGCATTATTTTTAAAATAACAGTTGATTGACATCAGGAAGATACAGTTTACGAACCGAATTTCAACAGAAACTGTGCACAATTGGTGGATTGGATTAAAAAATGAGTACCCAGATTTAGTAAGCGCAGCGAACGATGCGCTCCTTCCATTTGGATCTACATATCTGTGTGAGGTGTCTTTTTTTGCTATGATAGGTATTAAAACCAAGAATCGAAATAAACTGAACTTGGAACCGGACCTTCGAATCGCTGTATCACAAAGTGTCAAACCAAGATTTTCAGAAATTATGAAGCACAGTCAGCCACATTGTTCTCATTAAATTATATTGGTAAGTATATCTTCACCCTATCGTATTTCTGTTGTATACTATTAACTTACTAATAAATAATGAAAGGAGATATATATATATATATATATATATATATATTAAAATCTTCATGTTCATTAGGGGTGCGTGTTATTTATTTTTGCTGATTAAAGGGTGCGTGATCAAAAAAGTTTGGAGACCACTGATCAAGATTACTGCCGTTGTTGTATGGTAAAAAGCAGTTTACAATTAATATGCAATCATTGTTCACTTGTAATTCAATGCCTAATAACCTTATATTATCGCTTGATAAAAATTTTATGTTTTGGCAAATTTTTCCTTATTCAGAAAGCAACACCACCAAAAGACCTACCGTACATTAATTCATCCAACAAGTCTACTGCTGATGACGCATGGTACATAAAGTCATCATGGATGGTAGAGAGGAATTTTAGCTCTTGCTTAGGTAGCCAGTGCTCCTGCAGGAGTAACAACTCTGCACTGTCACAGATTTTATGAACATCTACAGTTGAATTCCTCACTAACCTTACATTATATGGGACTATTTTCAACAAGTTATCCGCCATGACTGAGAGAAAATTTATTATTAGTAAGATTATTATCATACACAGTACAAATTTCAGGCATTACCGTTAAGACGCCTATTATTATTATTATTATTATTATTATTATTATTATTTGCCTGTTATCAAATCTCCTGGGAAAGTGAATAAACTCCTGAACAATAATACCGTCTGGCCATTGACTCATATTATACGGGTTGAAATGCGAATTTACACCTTTAATTATTACTTTAAATGAGTTATAATACTGAGATTTTGTGTTCAGTTTATTAACTAACAATATATTGTGTTCGCCAATGACTTCTTCCATCATGTGTCGAATATCGCTTGCCTCGTTCGAGAGCTGAATTCGCGACACAAAGAGGGTGAGATTCCCCATCGGTGGCCTCGCCGCGAAGACCGGTTGAGGAAACCTCCGGGAAGAGCGCCTGTTAACAGTGACCCACCCGTCCTCCTCCCTCAATCTCCCTGAGGCAGGGTTCGCCTGCCTGGGGGATGGGTGGCACACCTTGGGGGAGAGGAGGCCCCTCCCCTACTCTGTGGCTTGGTGAGGGTCTGTTAGCGGTGTTTATATCCTGACGGAAGCGCGTGCCCCTCCTTCTTCGGTGGGAGGGAGGTAGGGAAGAGGGCAGTGATGCTTCGTCTTTTGGCATCGTACAGTCCCTGTTCCTCATTGTGAAATCGGGAGTAGGGGTCCTTTCCTGAACGAAAGGGGGATTGACCGCTTCCCCTGCATGCTGTGTTCCACCCCACCTTCAGGGGGGGAGTTGGGGGCCGGGATTTCGTTTCCCTCGCTGCCCGACGCGCTTCTCGGAGATCTGACTTGCTGAACAACTTCCGAGTAACTGGGCTTTCGGAGGAGCGTCTCTTTCAACGCATCTAACTCTGACCGGAATTGTTCTAGCGAAATCGCATTTTTCTGATTTGACACCAGGTGCTGGTGTTTCAATTCAACTATCGACTTTTGTACCTCATTTTACTGTTTGAGGAGCACCGAGACGTCTTCGTCACCCATAGAGATTACCGGTATTCTATGGAAGTTAGCAATGTAGAAGGTAATATTATATATATATATATATATATATATATATATATATATATATATATATATATATATCCGTATATATATTAAAAAGGAAACCACTCTTAAGGGAGACGTAAATTTTTATTTGTTAACACCAATACAGTTTTGGCTACTCCCGACCCCTTCCTTGTCAACTGGTAATGACTGCATAAACAGAGAACAGAGTTTATATAAACCTGGAAGCTAATTATCACGGATTAGCTGACTGAACCTTCCCATCCTCTTATCAGAGGATAGTTAAGTGACTCCTCCGACCCAGCTTTAAACTGATGGATGTACCTATGTTGCCTGGGGATTTTTGGAGGGTAATGTTACAAAATTCTTAATTTTATTACATATAATTTTATTAAAACAGAATTGACCATCGGATAGATTAAAATTGTGAATATAGCCTATAAGACTAGATTCAACAATTCTCCGCTTAACATAATTATTAGATTTGAAAACAAAGTTACAATTACTGAAATCTATTACATGGTTATAGTCTCTAACATGACAGAATATCGTACTTTTTTCATTCCCCACCCTCACATCTCTCTTATGTTCATAAATTCTTTTACTGAGGTCTCTTCCGTTTCTCCTACGTATACATTATCAGGATATTCCTTACATGGTTTTATACACACACACACACACACTGTCTTTTTCGTCCTTAGGTTTGTTCCTTTTTAACATGCCATTTATGTAGTTATTATATTCGAATGCCACATTAGTGCCTATTTTCTGGCAAGTTTTCTTAAGCCCTTTAAAGTTTTTGTTATAGGGGAAGACAATACTTTTCTTGTAATCCTTGTTTGCAGTTGACTTGCCAGTATAAAAGGTTTTTCTGGCTGCTAAATGAACGTTAAAAGTGAACCATTTGGGTTAATACATATTTTTAAATATATTGTTGATTTTTTGTATCTCCTCATCAACATAAGAAGGGTAATAGATTCTAAATGCTCTTAGGAACATTGAAGATACAACTGATTTCTTTTTCTTGATCATCATGATTCATGAAATAAGAAATAGTGAATGTAAGAGTGAATTGGTCTCCTTCCTGTACACAGACAAATTTATCTTGTCATTTTCTCTGTTGATGAGAACATCCAAAAACGGTATTTTTCTAACCCTTTCACATTTACATTTGAACTTAAGTGAGTGATAATTTTCATCACTAATTTAAGTTCAGTATGATAGTTGTAAGATTTAATCAGGAGCTTTGGTGCTTCTCTTAACAGGGATACTAAAGTATATAATATCTATCTATGAGTTTACAGTGGGACTCATTTAAGCAAAGATTACTACAGGGAAGATGCAAAATTTCTAAATTATTAAAGAGGTGACTTGTTCAGTCTTTATATATTATTGATATTTTGTTTATTGGTGATTGGAATTATTTTATGTTAATAATTTAATTATTATTGAAGTACTGAGTTTGGAATTTATCATTTATTGTTGCATGTGATTAACATTTTTTATCATTTATTATTGTTGAGGTAGTTTATATATATATATAATATATATATATATTAATATATATATATATATATATATATACACACCTCGTTAACCTCGTTTGGGGTCCGTGTGTTGGTCTCTCTTCACACGAGGGTCAAGCTGGTGGCCGCGCCTATAGGCCTGGCTTGGTGGAGGAACGAGTTGCTCTCTTGCGCTGTCCACCGTCATAGCCAAGTACCCCCGGCTCACCTGGTACCGTCCTGAGCTAGGCATCTAGTTTCTCTTGAAGACTTCAACTTTGACACCTGTAACATTTCTGAGGTCATTTGGAAGCTGGTTAAAAAGTCTTAGCCCCCTGACAACCAAGCTATTTTCCTTCAGTGTTGAGGAGGTCCCTTGTCGGGCCTTTAATTTTGGAACACTACACATTCTGCCTTTCCTATTTTCCAGGGATATATATATATATATATATATATATATATATATAATATATATATATATATATATATACACACACACACGAGGAGTGATCAAAAAGTATCGATAATTTTATTGCTACGGACAAATGAATGCAAATAAGAAATAACTGTTTACATATGTGAGTCTTCCTGCCCTCTGGCGTCTGCAGTCTGAAGCAAAATCTGCTACCATGAGTCAGTAGTTGGTTGGAGCGCTTAAAAGGAGTGTGTTTTTGCAGTACGTATAAATCTCTGAAATGGAACAACGCACATTCGGAGACAAACGAAATGATTAAAACAGCTTTTGGAAATGATGCTCTCAGTGTAGCTAACGTTTACAAATGGCACAAAAAGTAAAAAAATGGAGAAACATCGCTTGAAGACAAGGAACGCAGTGGCCGCCCTTCCACTTCTCGTCCGGATGAAAATGTCTAACAGATTCGATTTCTGGTACGAGCAGATGTTTCTCTATTTTTAAACTTTTTATGACATTTGTAAACAGCTACACTGAGAGCATCATTTCCAAAAGCTGTTTTAATAATTTCGTTCGTCTCCGAACGCGCGTTTTCCATTTCAGAGATTTATATGTACTGCAAAAACACACCCTCCTTTTAAGCGCTCCAACCAACTACTGACTCATGGTATGGTAGCAGATTTTGCTTCAGACTGCAGACGCCAGAGGGCAGGAAGACTCACATATGTAAATGGTTATTTCTTATTTGTATTCATTTGTCCGAGGCAATAAAATTATCGATACTTTTTGATCACTGCTCGTGTATATATATATATATACAGTATATATATTATATATATATATATATATATATATATATATATAACTTTACCTTACCTTACAAAGGTTTCGCGCGATGATTTCTCATTTCGCGAAGGTCAAGCTTGTCGCCCCTCCTCTCGAGTTGGCCTGGTGAAGTAGTGAGTTGGATTCTTGCGCTCTCCACCTCACATAGCCATGTACGCCCGGCTCATCGGGGATTGTTCTGAGCCAGGGGTCTAGTCTTCTTTTGAAGATTTCCACTGCAACTCCTTTCGTGTTTCTTAGGTCTTTGGGCAACTGATTAAACAGTTTTGGTCCTCTCACTACAAAACTATTTTTTTTCAGGGTTAAGGATGTTCCCTGTCTCGCCTTCAATTTGGGAATACGACACAGTCTGCCGCTTCTACTTTCCACCGTTGTTTGGGGAGCTATAGGATTCAGAGTAAGATTAGGGACTAGTTTCTCCATTATTTTCCAAGTGTAAATAATGGTGTATCTCTCTCTTCTCCTTTCCAGTAAGTATAGGTCTAGTTTTCGTAACCTTTCCCAGTAATTTAGTTCTTTGCACCCATTGATCTTGCTGTGAAGCTTCTTTGGATCCCCTCCAGCTGTCTAATGTCTTCTTTTTTATATGGGGATGTTAGGACCTAGCAGTATTCCAATTTGGGTATGATCAGGGTTTTCAGTAGAGGAATCATTACATTCCTATCCCTCCGTTTAAAGGTTCTCAGTATCTGTCCCGTTATTCTCTTTGCGCTGTTTACTGCTATCTTATTTTGTGTTTCAAATTTCGCATCATCTGTCATTACAACCGCTAAATCTTTTGCTCTGGAATTTCTATGAATTTCCTCTCCATTTCGGGTATAATATTCCATGGATTTTAGGTCTCTTTTTCCGTACCGTAACAGTTGAAATTTCTCGGTGTTAAACTTCATATTGTTGTCTTCCGTCCACTTGTAGATTCTGTTCATGTCGGTTTGTAGAGATCCTATGTCTTCTGGGTTTCTTATTTTTCTACTGATCTTTGTGTCATCCGCAAAGGATGTTACTGTGCTGTCTCTGGTAACGTCCTCATCTATGTCAGTTAGCATGATTATGAATAGTAATAGAGCTAGTACTGTTCCTTGTGGTACTGAGCTGAGGACCTCTGATTCTGATGAAGATACTCTTTGTACTGTAACGAGTTGCCGCCGCTCACTAAGGAAATTATATATCCATTTCCCTACTTTTCCTGTTATTCCCATATATTTCAGTTTATGTATTAAGATTCCGTGGTCACACTTGTCGAACGCTTTAACAAAGTCTGTGTATAGTACAGTACATCATAGTTTTCATTATTTTCAAGTGAATCAATAATGTTGTTGTAGTGTTCCATTAGTTGTGATAGGCATGATCTGCCTGACCGAAACCCGTGTTGGTTATCATTGAATTTTTTCCCGAGTTTCCAAAAAGTCAGATTTTCTGTCTAACTATTCTTTCAAATATTTTAGTGAGATGAGATGTAAGCGATACTGGACTATAGTTTTTGGCCTCGGATCGATCTCCTCCTTTATATATTGGGACTATGTTCGCGCTCTTCAGGATGCCCGGTATTTCTCCGGTGTCTAGTGATCGTCTCCATATCCAGTATAGGGGCTCAGCGATTGCATTCTTGCAGTTTTTGATCAGTGTGGCATTCCATTTATCCGATCCTGCCGCTGAGTGTGTTTTTAGTTTCCCTATGGCTTGTGTAATATCATCCGTCGTAAAGTCGAAATCCGTTATACTTTTCCCTTGTGGTTCTTCTTCAAAGAACGCGTTTCTATCGCATATCAATTTGTCAGTTTTTGGGATACTGAAAGATGATTCGTACTGAGCTCTTCATATTTCAGATACTTCTGTTAGATCATCAGATAAATCACTGTTCTCATTTTTTAAAGGTCCGATAGTCGCTTGGTTTTTCGACTTTTTTTTGCGAAATTATAAAAGTACTTTGAGTTAGCCTTTATCGCTTCTATCGCGTCATCTTCTTTTTTTGTATGCTTCTCGATTAGTTCCTCTATGACGACATCGATACTTTGTAGTTTATCATTTAATATTTTTCTGATGTTGTTATCTTTACAATTACTTAATTTTGCAGTCACTCTTTTTCTATTTCGAAACAATGCTCTCTTTTGTCTTTCGAACCTGCTTCTCTTTCCTCTTTGTTGTCTTGGCCTGAAAATTGGTTTTCCAATCTATTACCTCCATGCTGGATGCCACATCTTCCCAGTTTAGCTTTGGAGTAAATATTAAAAATTTCGAATTTGCTTCTTTCTGTTGTGCGTGTTCTTTCCTTTCCTGTTGCCTTCATGTTAGTTGTTATTTCAATGATGTTGTGGTCCGATATCATACTTGGGGATATTTCTACATTATCAATTAGATTACTGTTGTTTGTGAATACCAATTCTAGGCAGTTGTTTTTTCTTGTGTTTTGTGTTATTTCTTGCGTTAACATAAATTCATCAGCTGAAGCTAGCATTTTTACCTGCTCCTGGTCTTCTCGTGTACCCCCCTTGTCCTGGTGTATACATATATTTTTTCCTATCCGTTTATATTTCATGAATGGGAAATTAAAATCACCACAGAGAAAAATATTTGGGGTTGGAGAGTGTAGATCTTTTACCAAGTTTCTTACCTCTGTAATAGAATCTGAAAATTTTGAGGTTGGCGTGTTTGGGGGTCTGTACATTACAATTAGTACCATATTTAATTTTTCAATTTTTGCTGCTACACATTCTACGTAGTTCTTTGAGGTACTTATAGCCATTTCTGCTATGTGCCTTTCGCGTGTGTAAATAGCACATCCTCCTTTACGTCTCAGTGTTCTGTCGGCTCGGAGGATGTTATAGTTGTCAATTTGTATTTCTTTTTTGTCAATATAGGACTCACAATTTTCACAGTTCGCCTGGCAGTCCTTTAGATGAGTTTCCGTGAGGCATGCAAAGTCTGCTCCGGCTTCTTGCATGAGTCCTTTCAGGTATACAACTTTGTTCGTGGAATGGTTTGATTTAAGGCCCTGTATGTTGGCTAGGATTATTTTTATTTTTTCTCTTTCTTTTTCGCATACAGGTTGTTCCGATTTGTTTTCCAATGGGGGTGCCGGTTTCGTTACCTTGTGGTCCTCCGAGAATTTGTCTCTTTTTATCTTTGTCGGTACCTGTTGTCCCGATAACGCATGAAGTGCCTTTGTTCGTACCTTCTGTCCGGCTCTCCGATTCCTATATTTATATTTGTCAGCTGGTTTTGTAATTGCTGGAGAGTATTTAGCAGCTGAATTGTGTTGGCTGCGTCTAAAAAATTGGCACTCTTCTTTGATGTTCGTTTTTTCTGTTCCCTCGTTGAGTTCCTTTGAGGGTGGTGGTATCGGCATTTTTTTTCGTATTTGCAACTCCCATATCTTTCATAAGTGTTGCAGACCGTAAGATGGTGGAACATGCATTTCTTATCAAATTTGCAGTATACACTTGTGTAATTCGTTTTGCATAATGTGGGATGTGCATATATGCAGTGCCCATCCCGATATCTGCAGTTTCCTTTCGCGTGTGTATATATATATATATATATATATATGGGCTACGTCGTAGCCAATGTCGTAACACCGCTTCCCGTTGATCAGCGAAGTTAAGCAACATTGGGTCTGGGTAGTAGTTGGATGGGAGACCGTCCTCCGCGTCCAGATTATGTAATGGCCCGTGGTTCGGATCCCACAGTAAAGCTGTAGGTCCCCTCCGTTATATGACCTCAGATGTTGCGAAGGAGGTTAAACAAAACCAATAAATATATATATATATATATATATATATGTGTGTGTGTGGTGTGTTTGTGTGTGTGTGTGTGTGTGTAGTGACCAACTGAAGTGACAGAGACGTTTGCAAGCACCTTTGCAATATTCCATCAACACAATTAGCGATATAACTCATCAAACCAAACACGATCAAGATGACGTCACACAGGCACGCATAAGATAACGTCACAGCGCGGGAAGACCTCAAGCCAACTGGACGCGGCTTCGCAGTGTTTTCTCTCTCTCAGACCAACTAGTGACATCAGAACTTTCGCAATGTAAACATCATTCGTGCGGGCCCCATCGGCCCCGTTGTCATTCACCTAATTGGATCAAGTAAAGATAAGCACCCCAGCCTTCTTTAATTAGCCTTATAAGGCTAACTAACGAAAATATCACGACCTAACCTAACCAATCGTCAAGGGCGTACAATTAACTTAACGATTGGTTAGGTTAGGTCGTGATATTTTCGTTAGTTAGCCTTATAAGGCTAATTAAAGAAGGCTGGGGGTGCTTATATTTACTTGATCCACCTAATCTATACTATAATAAGAGAGCTGTCCGTCCGTCTGTCTGTCTGTCTGTCCGTCCGTCACACTTTCAGAAATTGTTAGAAAAAATTGTGAGAAAAAAAATTCAGAAATTGTAAAAAAAATTCAGAAATTGTATTACGGGCGGCAATGTGAAGCTCAAGATTTTCATGACTGTGTTCTTTTCTGTAGTTTAGCAATGGGGGAAGGGTGGGCGGAAGGGTGGGGGTGGGGGTAATGGGGGATGGGGGTGTGGTAATGGGGAGGGGTGGGGATAATGGGGGAGGGGGTTATCCCCCAAGTTGTATGAATGGGGGTGAGGAGGTTTTTGGAGATACCAGATTCAGAAATGTTGACACAATGTGAAGCTCAAAATTTTCACGGCTGGGTTCTTTTTTTGTAGTTTAGCCTGTCTAACCGTCAGCGAAGTGACGGGAACTGTACTAGTTTTATATAAAGACTAATCAAGCATTACCTCGCGCGTTATTATTTCAAGTGTGCACATAATTGCAACTGTAAACGACATGTTTCTGTCTCATTCATAAATCATTTATTTTGTGTAATAAAGGAAGAAAACTCATTCTATCAATCAACCTAATTAATAACTTAATTAATAACATTCTTTTATCTAAAAGATCTGGTGACCTCGGCCGAAGCATTTATCATTAACTATTAATAACAATCACTTATAATCGATTAACCATAATTATTATCATTCCTAATAGTACCGATTTACGCATCAAACTGGCTTCATACTTGGCCATTAAATTCATAACACCAAATTAGTACTAAATTGGTGACCCTGGAATGATTCGAACACCCAGCCTTCTGTATGTAGCCAGTTTGATGCGTAAATCGGTACTATATATATATATATATATATGGTAATTCAATAAGTACCCGCACTTTTTATTTTCACAATTTTATTTTCACATCTGATAGATTATAAACACATCACTTCTCAACATAGTCTCCCTGTTTCTCAATACACTTAGTCCAGCGATCTACAAGCTTCCTAATGCCATCACAAAAGAATGTTTTTGGCTGTGTGCGTAGCCAGTCATGCACCGCCTCCTTCAGGTCATCATCGCCTTGGAATCGCTGACCTCTCAAAGCGTCTTTTAGTGGTCCAAACATGTAAAAATCTGAAGCTGCCAGGTCTGGACTGTAGGCTGGATGGTCGAGAACTTCAAATTTAAGTTCTTGAAGGCATTTTCTAGTCTGTGCAGCGGTATGAGGGCGCGCATTGTCGTGTAACAGAATAGCACCTTCCGACAATCTTCCTCTCCGTTTTGTGCGAATTGCATGCTTTAACTCATTCCGAAGCATGTCAGAATACGATGCATTTGTTACTGTAGTTCCACGCTCTAGACAATGTTCAAGGATAGGGCCTCGTGTATCCCAAAACAGTGTTAGCATAACTTTACCTGCTGACGGCTGAGCTTTGAACTTTCTTGCAACGGGAGATTGTTGCATAGACTAGAAAATGCTTCAAGAACTTAAATTTGAAGTTCTCGACCATCCAGCCTACAGTCCAGACCTGGCACCTTCGGATTTTTACCTGTTTGGACCACTAAAAGACGCTTTGAGAGGTCAGCGATTCCAAGGCGATGATGACCTGAAGGAGGCGGTGCATGACTGGCTACGCACACAGCCAAAAACATTCTTTTGTGATGGCATTAGGAAGCTTGTAGTTCACTGGACTAAGTGTATTGAGAAACAGGGAGACTATGTTGAGAAGTGATTGTGTTTATAATCTATCAGATGTGAAAATAAAATTGTGAAAATAAAAAGTACGGATACTTATTGAATTGCCCTCGTATATGCGCCTTGGTGGTGTAGTGGTTAGCGTCGCTGACTACGAATTCATCGGCCCCGAGATCGAGACCCGGTGACGGCAGGAAGCGCGCAGCAAAACTCATCTGTTCATCCTCCAATACAATAAAAGAAATTGGTTGGTAGATAAATGGGTACCCTTGGTAGCCTAGTGGTTAAGACGCTGGGCTGCTGGTGGGGTTTGGTTCGGATTCCACGTTAAAGTGTAGGTCTAAGGTGGAGTGGCAAGCTTGACCTTCGTCAGAATGAACAATTCGGGCGGAAGCAAAACCAAGGTTACCAAGGTGTGTATATATATATATATATATATATATATATATATATATATGATACAACTCAAAAGGGTCTTCTGAGAAACACAGACCGTGTATGGAACAAGAAACTCTTCTGGGGAAATTAAATCCACTATAGTCAGAATAAATAATGATAAATGACAAACACTATAGATTTTTCTTTTTCATGATGTTCACCCGACATGGGCAACGGGTCACTCGCAAAGAGGCCCCAAATATCGCTGGTGAGGGAAGCTATATTTTGGGATCTGTTTGCGAATGACCTGTTGCCCACGTCCGGCTAACATCATGAAAAAGAAAAAGCTATAGTTTGTCATTTACCATTACTAATTTGGACTACAGTGGATTTAATTTTCGCAGAAGTGTTCCTTGTTCCAAGCACGGTCTATATATATATATAGATATCAGTGGGTAAGTTGGGCATGCGCCGCCTACCCAGTTAAAAGTCAAATTACAAAAAGTCTGTATATAACTACAGTAATCGAAAACTTGTTTAGCTTAGCTAACTTACAAGGCGTGAATAACAGTGTCCCCTTGAATTGTATGATACATTATCCCTTATCTGCATTTGTTTATTTCCTCTTTTCAAGGGACCACCAGTGAAGTTTGCCGATGGCTCATGTTCAAGCAGCTCCTTATAAAGAAACTGTTATCAAACTTTGCGGTATAATGCATTAGAACATACACAGTCAGGTTTTTGAATTGATCGGCTAGTCTGACTAAATAATCCACAAATAACTTCACGGGTGACTCTGTCATCGTCGTTTTAAAAATATTTGTCCTTTTACCATATTTGCAACATTCACCACACTCAACATTCAAACATTCGTAGCAATGGTTCGGCTCACGAGTAAATGTGGGATGACTTCTTTCGTCTCAGGGTTAATGTAGGTCTCTATGTCGAAATATACAGTGATACACGAATTTTTTTCAGGCTTGGCATCTTTCATATAACAAACATGTGTCACCCCATCTGCCTTATATTTCTCATGACACACAGCACGCTGAATTTCATTGCATCTACACTATGCTTGAATGTACCGCTTTCACTCATCGTATGAAACATTCCACATTTGCAAATTTTTACCTTTCTGCACGTACCATTTAACTGATGGAAATTAAAACATTCATTATTGAAAAACATACGTTTACAGTCGTTACAATCTCTCTTCTCAGCTTCCACCACTCGGCTTACACATCTAGGGCTTTACACTGATCACATACCATATAATACCCTTTACAATGTTTTAGCAAATCATATGTAAACTCAAGGCAACCCTTACACAAATCTTGATGCCTACTATTCTTACAACTTTCATCATAGTTGACGTAAAGATCCTTATATGTCTAATAGGAAGGTCGGTTGTACCTGCCAGACCAAAAATAAGGAAAGGTCTTGTACGACCTGTCGTACGACTCTTAAAAATACACGTTGTTCTCCGTTGTTCATCCAAACCAAACACAACTATTCGTACGCGCATCTCCACTCCACCAACTCTTCAGAACCCATATTACAGTCAAAATTAAGTCTACAGGCTCTAGCCAGCTATTGTGCATGATCTATAACTGTACCCAGCCAAATGTTTCTGGTTACCATGTTAAAAACACCGATCGTACAGTATGTGCTAGAATCCCTGTTTGTGTGTCTTCTGTACATTCTAGCACTGTTAAAGGTCAAGGTGTATGGTGCAGCGTTGGGTCTCAACACGGAAGAAGTGGTCAGTATCGATCGTGAAATTTGTCAGGTTGAATTCTGATCCACTTTGCATCAAATTCTCAATACGTCCAATGATAACTTATAATCACTATCCTTACCCATTAGGCGTCTCTAAGGTATAATTACCCAAAAACAGATCGCCGTCCTCATCATTAGGTTCAAATCAAAATGCCTACCTCACTCGGGCCTCCCGACCCTCATTACGTTGAAGGGCGTATACCACAATGCGGCGAACTACGAACTCGTACGGGGCTCCAATAAACCTTAGCCCTCCCCGCCCATGGCCTAAACCATTGGAGGTACAGTAAAACTAAACATACCTTACAAAAGAGAATTTAATCCTGCATTTAATGAGAAACAATTAAAACTTGGTGTTCCCGCCATTGGCTTCCAAGACAGCCTGAATTCGCTTTGGGTAGCTTGCCAAAAGTGACGTGAATAGATCTTGATCGTGACGCAAATTTGCTAAAACAGTTTCAATATGTTGCGTCATTGTATCCTTCGAAAATCGATTTGCTGCAGGTTCTTGAAACAAGAGACATTCAACCTTGTCCTTTATAACTGATCCAATGTGTTCACAGACGTTCAGGTCAGGAGAATTTCCTGGCCATTCTTCATTTCCAAAGAAATCGATCTCATGGTTCCGCAACAACTGTTGAGTGGCTAATGCCTTAAAGCAGGGGGCCTAATCGTGCAGAAGTGTGACCTGATCGACATCCATAACATTGTTTGGGTTTCTTAGAAAAGGAATGACATGCTGGGATAGAATAATATCACGAAAATACTGTCCATCCCAACTCTGACCATTTGGCTTCAGCACCCACATGAGCTTATTTGCAGTGAACAAAACAAACACACCAACACAGTCTGGACTTTTTAATAATTCGCGATAATGTTCATTGTCATCGATTTCATCTGGTGTTGTGGCCCACACTCGATCATTTTGGTAGTTAGGCCGACGTGTTACGTAAACAAAAAATTCATCGGAGACAGCTAAATGCATAAAATCATCCACATCCCAATCTTCAAGATAATGGGCAAACCACATTCTGTCATCGATGTTAAGTTGAGTTTTTCTTGGCTTTGGAAGTTCATGCCGCTTTCAATGATGTCCTTTGTTTCCTGAGAGAGTGGCAAATTTGGGTGCCCAGATTTGGTTGTATCCATTTCACATTCATCCAAAGTTTTATTCCAATTTCTTTTGACGAAGTCCTCACTTCTTCACAATTTTTTGGCAACCCATGAACGTGTTATAAAGGTGGCTCCAGCATCACAAGCTTCCCGAAATGTTATTGCTCGTATGCGATCTATCACGTTGCCTCTCCGAATCACCAATTAATTGAGAAGCCATTATATTATCACTTTATCAGCTACAGTAATTTTAATACTGCAATAAATAAAGAATTTTATATATTTTTATAATCACTAAAAACTTTTCGATATAAGTAAACATGTAAGCTGCAAATGGGGGGCTAAGGTTTTTTGGAACCCCTTACATTGCGAAGTCCTCTTTCAAAACCATCAGCATAAGCAACCCATGGATCAACCCGAACGTTGTACCTGTTCCTAAACAGTACCGGTGTGTTACTCACATTCTGTAGCAGTTTGATTGATACGCCTCCGTCTGAAGGACGATTTGTTGTTTTTGTTGTGTAGGATGTAGATGGGACAGAAGAAGAAGGGCCTTGAGATTCTGCGTGGGATGTGGAAGGTTGTGGTGACGCGGTGATGGTCGTTTAAGTTTTCTGATGTTTGGGGGTTTGGTGACGAATGGGCCTGTGTTTGTGGTGACGTTGTATCCTCAGAACTGTACGAGTCCAGTGTTACACGTTCAGCATCTGTATCTGATGTGGAGGGATTTTGTGACTCCCTACATCCGAAACGGAGCGTTTTAGTGAAACGTGTCGAATTCCTTCTGAATCCTCATCAAGGTCTACAACTTCGAGCTGGTTGGGGCCACCATTCATCATTCGGGAAAAGACAAACAAGAGAACATTAATGAATATAAGCAACGACTTTTTAAAAATCTTTATATTTTGTAAAAGCATCGCTTCAGAGTGCGTCACGGCAAAGATGGAGTTTCTAGAAAAATTCAGGTTCACAAGTCCATCAACACGTGGTCCCATAGGATGTAGTAAAACTGTGTTTATGCTTAAAGTTATTAAAGATAAGGATGAATTGTTCTCAAAACCTGTACACACCATTATATGGTGCTATTTAGCCAACCAACCTATTTTTGACGATTACAAACATGTCTTATTTCATAAAGGGATTTATGATGTTGGATCATTAGAGAGTGATAAACATACAGTGATTGTGAATGACGATCTTATGCTAGAAAGGAATAAAACAATTCTGAAACGTTTACAGTATTCTGCCACAATCTTAATAGTCAAAAGCTATTTTTTTTATGCAGCGATGTATTTTTAAACAAGCAGCGTCTTGTTTTATTTGCTCAACATCGGGACGTATCACAAATCGGTATATTAGCGGGTCAAATGTTTCCGGGGCAACGTAAAGTATTTTTGGAAGTTTAAAAAGCTTTAATTAAAGGAACGACTTGGCAGTACAGATATTTGTTCTGTGCCCTTCAACCGCGTGACACTTTTAGGGTACTTCTCCGAACAGCGAGGTTGAAACATAATATATAGCAGAGTTTATAAAAACGTTCCCTTGGTTACCTATTACTCTTCAGCAACTGTTTGTAAAAAAAGTTGACACTTAATTTTTAAAATGTATCTGCGAAGTCTCTCTCAGTGTTATAAAATGTAACGTCCTAACGACCGTGTCGCAGAAGGTTCGTTTACGTCGTTCAAGAACATAATATGAACACTCGCTCGTAAAAGACATGTGTCAAAGGAAAAAACGTCTCTTGTTGTACAAAATTGTTGTTCAAAAGGTTGGGGAACCTACGAGGTTGGACAGTATTTTAAATTTAGTAATAACTACGGATGATAGGTTAATTACTGGTCTTCAAGTAATAGAACCGTTAAGCAATAACGATCACAATATGGAAGAGTTTGTCCTCTCAGTAAGTCACTCGAAACCAGCTAACTCGACTAAAATTCCTAACTTCCAGCACGCAGACTTTAGTAAATTTCGAAATAAATTGTCACACGTCAATTGGGAAAACGTAATGGGGAACTCCAACGCAAAACTAATGTGGGAATCGTTCGAAACAGTATTTAGGACTATAAATGAGGAATGTGTACCGTACAAAATTAAGCGTGCGAAAGTAAACAACATGCCCTTGTGGTTTACTTCTAGAGTAGGAGACATTATAAAAAGTAGAGACAGGGCTTATTGGCTACATAAGTGCGATAAAGACAAATTATGGTTAGGAAACAACTACATATCTCTAAGGCGTGAAGCGAAAAGTGTAATAAAAAAGTCCAAGCGTGAATTTGAAATCTCCATAGCTCGTGACGGTAAAGAAAACCCCAAGTGATTCTTTCAATAAGTCAACAACAGAAATCCAGTAAAAAGTGTCTTGGGGCCGTTGAAAAATGTTAACGGAGATCTAGTTTCTGAAAACAAGGAAATGGCTACCTTGCTAAACGAATTTGTTACGTCAGTTTTTACTATAGAAGATGTAACGAATATCCCTACGGTCATAGACATAATACCTTTTGATAATGGTAATATTTTGGATAATATTGTGGTTAGTGAAGGGATGATAATGCGCTATATTGATAAAATGAAAACGCGTAAATCACCGGGGCCGGATTCCATATATCACATACAACTAAAAGAATTAAAAGATAGCATTGTTGTGCCGCTAACAAGGATTTTTAATGCGTCTATTTCTGAGGGGTGCGTACCAGATAATTTCAAGTTAGCAAACGTAACACCTATCTTTCAGAAAGGCGATAAAGGTGCTGCGGGAAATTATAGGCCAATCAGTTTAACGTCTGTTGTAGGTAAGCTACTGGAATCAATAATTAGGGATCGTATAGTCGAATACTTAGAATTGCATAAACTAGTTAGAAAAACGCAGCACGGTTTTAGGCGAAACAAATCTTGCTTAACTAATCTTTTAGAATTTTTTCAAAGCGTGGTTGACGTTTACGATAGACATCGGGCGGTTGATGTAGTGTATTTAGATTTTCAAAAAGCGTTTGACACCGTGCCGCACAAAAGACTCATTGAAAAAACTAAGGCTCGTGGAATCAGGGGTGTAGTAATAAATTGGCTAGAAGAGTGGTTGCGAGGTAGGAAACAGAGAGTGGTCGTTGATGGGGCGGAGTCGTGTTGGGCTAATATAGCGAGTGGCGTTCCTCAGGGTTCTGTATTGGGCCCCTTGCTTTTTCTTATATATATTAACGATTTAGATGTCGGCCTAGTCAGTACAGTTTCAAAGTTTACGGATGACACGAAGCTGGGTGGTAGGGCGATTAATGACGAAGATAGAGGTAAAATCCAGGAAAATCTGAATAAAATCGTTGATTGGTCAGTCACATGCCAAGTGAGATTTAATGTTAATAAGTGCAAAATTTTGCATATAAGTTCGCGTAACGGTAATTTTGCGTATAGTATGTCAGGGAAAAATTTAACAAGCGGAGAGCAGGAAAAAGATTTAGGAGTTATAGTCACTGGTGATTTAAAAGTAGCGAAACAAAGTACAGCAGCGGTCAATAAGGCGAACAACGTGTTAGGTTTTATAGCTCGAAATTTTAAGTACAAATCGCGCGATATTATAGTTCCTCTTTATAAATCATTAGTTAGACCCCATTTGGAGTACGCGGTCCAATTTTGGAATCCGTATATGCGCAAAGATATAGACAAAATCGAGAGAGTTCAAAGACGAGCAACTAAGATGATTCCGTCGCTTAGGTCAAAGTCGTACGAGGATAGGCTTAAGGAGTTAAAATTGACTACACTCGAGAGTAGGAGGCTAAGGGGTGATCTAATCCAGGTTTTCAAAATTATGAATGGGTTCGATAACGTAGATAGAGATAGCTTTTTCGAAATATCTCAATATAATAGGACTAGAAATAACGGGTGAAAGTTGACAAGTAGAAGGCTCGAGACAGCAGTTGCCAAAAACTTTTTTACGCATAGAATAGTAAATAGCTGGAATAGTTTGCCGGTAGAAGTAATTAGTAGCACGTCTATAAACATGTTTAAAAATCGATTAGACGCATATGTTGATAGATTGGGTGCAGTTTAAGGGTGTCCGGCGAATTTGTCTACAACAATTTGTCTAAAGATACAATTCATCTACAACAATTTGTCTACAACAATTTATCTACAGCAATTAGTCTACAGATACAATTTATCTACAATAATTTGTCTACAGATACAATTTGTCTAGAGAGGAAAAATGAAAGCTATTTGTTGTTAATTATTACACTGGTCAACAAAGATTTTTCATCAGAGTAAAATTTGTGGTGGCTGGATAGCATTTTTCACGCTGATTCCAAAACTGCATTCCGATTGTTTCTAGCACGTATAGTTTTCAAGATGAAGGCATATATATAACTACACAGATTTAACCATTTTAAATAGGCAAAATACTAATATTTCAACATTTGATTGTATTTATTTTATTGTGTTTTTTTAGTTTATTCATCTTATTGATTTCAATTATCTTAATTATACATCTTATGTATTTCAGGTGTGAGCTTTTACGTCTAGCAGCATTGTGATTCAGGCAACAACGCCATGCTTTGTGTGTCAAAAGATCAGTCCTGTCCAAGAACTTGTTGTGTCAAGCTGGTGTACATTTTTTTTTAATTTATAGTTTGCTCAGGTCAGTCAACATGCCTCGACAATGTAAGAATGACCCCTGAAAGCAGTTCTTTTGCATAATGGTAATATAATGCCATCCATCCCCATTGCCCATTCCGTTCATCTAAAAGAGACATATGACAATATGGATATACTACTTAAGGCAATCAAATACGACAGTCATCAATGGAATGTTTGTGGAGATCTAAAAGTTATAGGAATGTTTATGGGTATGCAGTCAGGATTCACAAAATTTTGTTGTTTCCTTTGCCTGTGGGACAGTCGCGCCACTATAGAACATTACACCAAAAGTGACTGGCCACTTAGGTATACATATGTCCCAGGGATAAGCAATGTCCAGTCTGTCCCTTTAGTGGATCCCCAAAAGATCTATCTGCCACCTCTTCACATTAGACTTGGTTTAATGAAGAATTTTGTTAAAGCAATGGGTAAAGTCAATTCTGAAGGGTTCCAATACCTTTCAAGGAAATTTCCGAAGGTTACTGCAGCAAAATTGAAGGAAGGAATTTTTGTTGGTCCACAAATAAGGGAGGTTTTGAATGACACTGAATTTGAAAAAGTCCTAAGTCCGCTGGAATTGAAGGCTTGGCTGGCGTTCAAATGGATATGTGAAAACTTTCTTGGAAGCAACAAGTCACCTGCGTATAAGGATGGAGTCAAGAACCTCCTTGATGCCTTCAAAGAAATGGAGTGTCGAATGTCGTTAAAAATTCACTTCCTGCATTCCCACTTACATTTCTTTCCTGAAAACCTTGGTGCAGTGAGTGACGAGCAAGGAGAGCGCTTCCATCAAGATAATGGAATAAGTGATATTCCAAGATATTCCAAGGATATTGGAATGAAAGCATGATGGCGGACCATTGTTGGATGCTGTATCGTGACAATCCAGGCCAAATTTACAAAAGGAAATCACACTCACAGCGCTTTTAATAAAATAATGTATATATTCTTTATTTATAAGTACATTGAATAAAGTATATGATGTATTTGTTGTTTAGCATTCCTAAGTGTGATCTATACATCCATAAATTTTCTTATAGCAATATCAAAAACTTAAAAATATCAAAACCAGTGTATCTATATAACTATACGTGCTAGAAAAACAATAAAACCAGATTCGGAATCAGCGCGAAAAATGCATTAAGAAAAGTGTGATCATGTTTGTGATGAGAAAAAAAAGTTTCATTTTGTTGGCCAGTGTTATTAATTTTAAAAAAAAAATGAAAAATTTGTTTTTGCAATCGGTTTTCTTGAGAAATTATAAAGAAAAATGTTATTGGATATTGAATAAATTTATTTACTGAAACGACGCAATACACTCCACCTTTTTGAATAAGTCCGAGCTGGTGTGGCGCTTACGCCATACAAATTCACAAAAAATGACTAGAATTATTGCGATATCTTGCAAAAAACAATAGTATAAGAAACTCGATTAGGTCAGGTTAGGTTAGGTCAGGTCAGGTCAGGTCAGGTTAGGTTTCTCAAGAAAACCGATTGCAGAAGCAAAATCAGGGTCATCGACTGCCCTTGTTTTCAATTTCGTAGGAAAATCGAGAGCAGTCCATGAAACATACTAGGTCCAATATTAGTGATAGTTTCTCTAGACAAATTGTATCTGTAGATAAATTATTGTAGATAAATTGTATGTGTAGACTAATTGTTGTAGACAAATTGTTGTAGATGAATTGTATCTTTAGACAAATTGTTGTAGACAAATTCGCCTAAAACCGTAGTTTAAGGTAGTAAAATTAAGGCTTTGTGGTGATAGATCCCACAGCTCAACACAAGTGTTGTGGGATATAGGGAGGCGGCATCTTGGGTTAGGGGATATTCTCTGTCCTTACACACCCCATTTAAAGAGATTCCTCTGCCGAGCGGTGCCCCCCATAGTACTGTGAGATATTGAAAAACTCATGATCTTCACTTGCCCCACAAACACCTTGAAATGGGAGACCCATAATGGGTGCACACACATTTCTACATTGCTGTACAGTCTTTACAGCCACACCTACACTTTTCCTCCTAAGTATATATATTGTAATGTATATGGTTGTAAATTTTGACTTGGTCCGCAATCGATATGGACCGTGACTTATTTTTGGGTGGCAAGGTACTAGTATTAATGGATACCGTAATGAAATTGACTGGATTCTTTGGATGTGATATATTTGCATGTCGGTTATAAATAGATATAGAGTGTAACATATTTGTGGATAGTAGTCTATTATGACTTGATCCTCTGGATCCAGAGATTCTATCTTTAGTTTTAAATCGATAATTAATTAGTTTTAAATTGATAATTATTTAGTTTTGTAAAAATTGGTCGTTGCCAATGTACAGGCAGTTTTTACAGAAAATTCTTGTTCTTGTGGTTCGGAACCCACGTAAAATTGTAGGTCCCCTCCGCCACCACGGAGGACATACACAATACACAATTACGAACACAGTTAGGTAGACCAGCCATGAGTGGATCCTAGGGTCTTTGTTGGTCTGAAACATTATAACATTATAAAAAGATGGATTATTCCTGCCTGTGCTATTTTCAGTTTTAGCCCCTTTATTATAATGAAGTTTTATATAATGAAGATGGTTGTAGTGCTACCTCACGAGGTGTATGATTCACGACAAAATACAAAGAAGGATGAAACCACAGTAAAACAGACTTAACAGAATGGAGAGCGAATTGATGAAGATATTAAATAAACAATTACATCCTGTTGAGAAAAGAATTTTATACCAAGAAGCTATCAAACACAGTAACGATACTGAACATGTTGAACACGAAAATAATGATGGTAACTCCCATCACCTCGAACAAGTGTTAAAAAATAATTTTCCTAGTACATTGAAGAATAATGGTCTGAATCCTTTTAATCTATTGAATGGTGATCCAGTTACATAATGGTTCAACAGCAGTGAAGTTATTGCTGAAAGGTCAACGGTGCAGGGTCCGAATAGTATTGATATCTTCTATGATTTGGTGAGAAAATGGGAGAAATCACCTCTACCAGTGTGGCAACATATTAAAACAAATTTGCAGCGGATGAACATTCCATAAACATGTACTACATTTACAGTAATATCGTGGAGCATCAGTTTGTGGGAGACAGTTAGGTGCGTTTGTGCTACGCATTGTGCATATTCCTGATCATGGAGGAAGAGTTTGAGCATAATGTATGATAATCCCTATTATGTCAAAGTTGCTCTAATCTATTAAAGTGTATTGTGATATATGTAAGAACGGTTGTAGGTGAAAACTATCTGTTCGGTTATGGGAGCTTAACAGTGAAACTTCATTTTCGGCGGGTTACAGTATGATGCCAAAACCTTTAGTCGTGTAGCGTGGTGAGACACTAACGCGGTAATAGCTTCGGTTCGATCTTTCCTTCTCTACTACGAACGGTTCTCCCCTTACTAAAGAATGGTGTCAAATATCTCGGTCGGAAGGTTGTACAAATCTGGTATTAATACGGTTGAAGATGTGATGGCTGGTGTCAAGACTAAAGAAGCTTTGAAAAGACAGTTACAATGTACGAGAAACGAGATTATTAATAATGTTAAGAAAGTCGTAAAATGGAGAATGCACGTCAAAGGGGATAAAAAACGGCAAAGAAAAATGAAACGACCAGCGAAAAAGTTTGCACAGCTAGGCGAAAGACGAAAAAGAATGACTTCTGAAAAAATCAAAGAGATGTTCTAACAGCATGAAATCTATGGATGACTTCTTTAACTGATAGAAAAACCAATCTTGTAGTTATCTCTAAAGGTAATTGTGGTTCTACATTGTAAGGTAGGACCAGGTAATCGCTCCAAGCAATTCAACATGTCGCAGCAGTCCAACCACACAGCGAGGAATGCTGTAAATCTGAACTCTCTTATTTTAATGTCCCGCCTACTCAAACATCTATAGAGGACTCTGATTACGTTACGATTAATCCTCTCAATACAATTGGGTCATGGACCGCTCCTATATAATTCGTTATACCTAGTGCAGGCTCATTCATTTACGAACCCTGCAATATATATCTGTATACGAATGTACGAATAGTACACTCAGATGGGACACATTGTGAAGACGATTACGCAATCTACTCGGAAAATAACTTTTTGCATGCAATGCTCAGTCAGTACGATGTGTATTTAAATCAAGTGAATGCCTCTGCAGGTTCGAATTACTATCATTACCGTGGACACGTGGAAAATGTTTTCACCTATTCAAAAGCAGAAAAAAATGTGAAATAGAAATTTAAAAAACCTAAAAAAAAAAATTTTTTGACTCTTATGCACATCTACACCGCGATTACTTATTTCAAGAGAAACTTCTCGTGAATGGGACTGAAGTGAAGATTAAAATCACCCGCACAGTTCCCGAAATATGTTTAAATTTGCCTGAGTAGGGTGAAGAAGCCCCTAAACCAGTGGTACATCACATTATTGAGGCATCTCTGTGTCCGCCGCGTAAAATTATCGGCAGTTAAACAAATGGAGATTGAAAAATCTTTGTTGAGAACGACGGCTAAAAACCCTATAAAACGCACCCAACTGAAAATGTTTATTGTCACGTACGGTAAACATTTTCGGTAAACACGTCTGGCTTATCCTAGAAACAGGTTGACAATGTTATATTGGGGAATTTACCACAGAAAATACTTGTGGCAAAGATCACTCCTGACACTCTTCCAGGCAAATATAAAAAATCATCATTCAAGTTTGAACATTTTAACTTGAAAAATATAACATTGCTGGTGAATGATGTCTCTGTCGGTAGAGGTCTAAAAATGGATTACTCTACTGACGATGAAATTTCATTGTATTCCTGCATTTTCCAGAACTTACTTCTTGGTACAAATTGATGTAACGATTTTAGAATGGGTGTATCAATGTACGACACTATAAAAAGGACTAATGTCTCCGCATTCGACATTTCGGCTGATCTCTGTTCTGATCCATGCACGCACTTTAAATCTTCAAAAACAGGGACATTTGGCATTGAAAATGGAATTTAGCAGACCCTTAACAAAACCTATAAGTGTGCTACTCTATCTAGAATCACAAGGACTGATGGAAATTGACCGGTTAAGATCAATAATAACGGATTTTTAATGGACGAGCCCACAATTCAAAGGGTTATGGAAAAAGATTACTTCACGCGAAACATTTTCATAGGCACATACGCAAAATATGAAGGGTTGAACTTCCCCAAGAAGAAAGACACCGTCGAATTTATATTTGATATCGATATCTCGAGAGGACCAAATATTCACTGGGTGGGTGTGTATTTTAGGAGACAACAGACATGCTGGTATTATGATTTACTTGGAAATTCGCCGTTTCATGACCCAAGTATCGCTAAATTCCTAAAACAACTGCATGTACAGTCGTCTACAATAATTCCGCTTCACCCTCTCCGAGATGTGGTAACAACGCAGTCCCTTTTAAACCCCAGTCCCCCACCCTTACTCCCTCCCTCTCCTCCTCCCCCTCTCAGGTGTTGTCATAGTTATACTTTTACTTTTTGAAAAGCAATGACAGAATAAATATATTGTTCACTGTAGTTGTGGTGATAATGCTTAGACGACTATGTATTTTGATTATGAATTATTCCTAAATTTAGGGAATAGAGTAGTTAGGTTATTTCACAAACGTGGGATACTTTAAAAATTTTTAATCGTAGGATTTTGATGTGATTATGTTATACAGGGTGGGCGGAAAGTAGCTCCCTATTTTGGATTGGTAAAAAAATACGTATATTATCCATTTATTTCAGAAGAAATAATATGAAAAGGTAGGCATACATGGTAGGTTTTCTATAAAATTCAATGTGGGCTCCAACTCTTTCCACCAGCTTCTGGAGCCGCCCAGGAATGGCGTCCACTGACTTTAGCAGGAACTCCGGCGGGATGGAGGACATGACTTCCCGAATTCGGTCCTCCAGTTCTTCCAATGTCCTCGGTTTGGTGCGGTAGACTTCTTCCTTTACCCACCCCCAAAGAAAGAAGTCGCACGGTGTCAAGTCGGGGGTCCTGGCTGGCCATTGATGTGGACCACGACGACCCATCCAACGCCCAGGGAAGTGGGCATCCAGCCACTCACGGACAACAAGAGCGAAGTGCGGAGGGGCGCCATCTTGCATAAATATCAGATCGTCGATGTTCTCCCATGTGCTGACAACCGGCCAGACCTCGTTTCGCAACATAGCAAGGTACCGCTCAGCATTCATGGTGTTGCGCAGAAGGAACGGGCCCACAACCTGATCTGAGGTCATACCACACCACACCGTTACACTGAACCGATTCTGCCGTTTTTCAGCGGTAACCATGGGATCCTCTCCTGCCCAGTAGTGGCAATTGTGGCGGTTGACACTTCGCTCTTGTTGTCCGTGAGTGGCTGGATGCCCACTTCCCTGGGCGTTGGATGGTCGTCGTGGTCCACATCAATGGCCAGCCAGGAGCCCCGACTTGACACCGTGCGACTTCTTTCTTTGGGGGTGGGTAAAGGAAGAAGTCTACCGCACCAAACCGAGGACATTGGAAGAACTGGAGGACCGAATTCGGGAAGTCATGTCCTCCATTCCGCCGGAGTTCCTGCTAAAGTCAGTGGACGCCATTCCTGGGCGGCTCCAGAAGCTGGTGGAAAGAGTTGGAGCCCACATTGAATTTTATAGAAAACCTACCATGTATGCCTACCTTTTCATATTATTTCTTCTGAAATAAATGGATAATATACGTATTTTTTTACCAATCCAAAATAGGGAGCTACTTTCCGCCCACCCTGTAGTTAAAGTGTAAGATAAGTTGTAGTATCGACTTTTCCTCCAATCAATAACATTTTTGTTTAAATCTATGCATCATCATCAAATAATTATCCAGAAAAAGGTCTATCCATGGAGAGATAATAATAACAGTTCAATTTTTTATTACAAAAATAAACATGAATCAATAAATTTAGGGATTTTCTTAAGAACATACAAAATATAATGTTCAAATTATAAGGAACTGACAATTATTCAAGTAAATAAATATATATTTACTACATCACAACCACATCATTATTATACACAATTACTCAATACTTGGTCCATCCTCTATTATTATTATTAATGACCTCTCGTAGCCTATTTGGAACAGATGCCACGTGATTGTAGATGACTTGTAGGTTCGTGCGAAAAAGTTCCCACTCTGCCATGGTGTGTTGCAGCAAGTGCCGAGATGTCCGCTCCTGCCTAGGCTCCCAAGCGTTAACCACATTTTCCCACACATTTTCAATAGGGTCTATCCTATTAAGGATAGATTCAAAAACTTTAGAAAGGAAAGAAATCAAAGCAATTGGACGATAGTTGGATTGTTGAGAGCGGTCACCCCTATTTGGGACAGGCTGAATGAAAGCGAACTTCCAAGAGGAAGGGAAAATACCAGATGAGAGAGAAAGGCGAAAGAGTTTGCCTAAGCAGGGCGTCAGCACAGAAACAAAGTTCTTAAGAACAACAAAAAGAATACCATCGGGACCGTACGCCTTCCTAGAGTTGAGCCCAGATAGGGCAGAAAAAACATCTTTGGAAGAGATTCTAATTTCAGAAGTCAGAGGGAGGAGGAGATGGAGAAACAGCACCGGAATCGTTCAGAGTTGAGTGTGAAACGAAAGTTTGAGCGAAGAGTTCGGCTTTATTAGAAGTGAAAGCAACCGAGCCGTCGGAATGGAAAAGAGGGAAAGAAGAGGAAGTAAAGTTGTTGAAGAGGTTCTTAGCTAGATGAATTAGAATTGTATAGGTTTTCACATTTTTGTCTGATGAAGGAATTTTTGGCGAGTTGAAGAACAGTGAAATGTGAATTTTATGTAACCAGATAAATTGTGTTTCCATTGGTAACAAAAAAATGGGTGCTCTTTAGTATGCGGTCTACCTACGATTGGTTAGGTTTAGTCATGATATTTTCGTTAAAACTAACGAAAATATCATGACCAAACCTAATCAGTCGTCAAGGGTGATTGATATTGGGATGTAAACAAGCAATTAGTAAACAAGATAAGAAGCTGTAATTAAAAGGTGGACAGCCGAATCGTAGGTAGATCGCATACTACAGTAGCACTGAAAAATGTGTATAGTGTAGTTAGAGTGAAGGCTTTTCATTTATATTATTTATGCAACTTGTAAACTCTGGAGAGGGTTATTAATTGATAAATTATAATTGTAACCCTTATATGCACCTTTTAAAATATATTTGTAAGACTGTAACTGTTGTGTGTAACAACTGTAACTTCTTATAATAAATGAGTTTCTGATTTTCTGCATTATTATTTTATAAATCTTTGAATAATATACCAAATTTAGCTTATATATATATATATATATATATATATATATATATATATATATATATATATATATATGGCAATGAACTCAGAATGGTCCCCTGAGTTTTTTATGATACACAGACAAGGGCAGGACGGAGTACCAGCCCAGTGCATGGAACAAGGAACTCTTCTGGATAATTAAATCCACTATAGTCCGAATAAGTAATGGTAAATGACAAATACCATAGTTTTTCTTTTCATGATGCTAGCCCGACGTGTGTATCATAAAAAACTCAGGGGACCATTCTGAGTTCATTCCCATCTTGAAACGGACATGTTATGTGCCTTGAAAAGTGGACGCTCAATTCTGCAGTTGAGGTTTAAGTTTTGGTTTTTGGCTAAAAATATAATAGTTACCCCTTTTTCTTTTTCTTTGATGCATTCAATCTGACGTGAAGGCAGTGAGTCTTTTGCTTATATTGAGGTTCTAAATGTAGCATGGCTAGGTGCTTTAAACCCTAGATCCATGTCCCAAAGCTGGATCCTGTCTGCTTTGCAGATAGCTGGTGAGGGAAGCTATATTTATGGGACCTCTTTGGGAGTGACCCGTTGCCCACGTCAGGCTAGCATCATGAAAAAGAAAAACTATGGTATTTGTCATTTACCATTACTTATTCGGACTATAGTGGATTTAATTATCCCAGAAGAGTTCCTTGTTCCATGCACTGTCTGTGTGTATCATATATATATATATATATATATATATATATATATATATATATAACTCCATATACATCACTCAATGCAAAGAAAACGTGCGTCATCATAAACATATGTGAAATCACTTACATAAATTAAGTCTTAAAGATTACTAGCGTTACCCCTTTGAATTATAATTATCGAAGAAAACGGAATAGAAAATGTATTGTAAGGCATACTCTGTATAAATTGTTCGGAAAAAGTCAGAAATAAAATCAACTAGGTTAAACGTGAAAAGTCTTCAACAACTGGATATCGAGGAGAACCCCATCAGCCGATATTTGATTGGAATGAACGCGCTCATCCATACTTGCCATATGGACTTTGATCTGCCAATAAACTTTTTCATTTTCATTTTAATACTATAATGATGAAACCCAAAAAAAATTATATAAAAAAAATAGCAGTTTGTATTATTTGTACATAATTAAATGAGTATTGAAAAATTTATTGTTTAGCTTGAGATATATTATTTTTATTTAGGTGTAGTATTAAGGTTAAGTTTACTTTAAATAGACTCGGTAATTATAGAAATAATAATGGCCTATTTAGACACTGTCAACACAGCTACAGACTTTTTCACTGTAGGTTGCAGTGGTTTTCAGGTTAAATTTGGTCAGCAGCCAGATTACTAACTATGGTGAAGCTAAATTCATCAAAATTAATTTAGACTTACCAAAAATGAAGTTGCCAGTTGAACGTTACCCTTTCAGTTTCTAACTGATTCATAAGTTTCATTTAGTTTCCAGTTTTTTTTTAATTTTCGTTAAGTTTTAGGTTATTGTTTAACACACTGCTAGGTTATTTATTTGTAGGGGCTATTTCCCAGACCTAGGTTTTGCAGGTTAAGTTAGGCTAGGGCTGGATTGCCCTTAAGTTTTTGGTTTTAATGGTTTAAGGTTTAGAAGGTTTTATTTAAGTTAAGTTAGGGCTATATTGCCTTTAGGTTTTAATAGGGGCTATAACAGCCATTTAATTATTGAGTTAGGGCCGTTGTAGCCCGGTTCGAGTTTCGTCTAGGTACCTAGTTTTTCTCTTACCTTAGTTATTTTCTTTAACTTACTTGCACCTAGTTCTGATCGGCCTCTATTTAGTTAAACATGGGTTTTGATTAATTGCAGTGGTTATTAATTAAGGATATGATTTAATTAAAGGTTGTTAGGTTTGAAGGTTGGCTCAGTTTCCCGGTTTGGGTAACCACGAGCATTTTAATTTTTTTGAGAAAAAAGGGCCCGCTTCATGCGGTCAAAAATTTTCAAGACTGGCCAAAGCTCCGTTTGTCTTTGTCCCAGAAACTTTTTTTTTTCCTTCTTTTTGTTAATTAGGGAAACCCAACTTCACTAGTTGGTTAGAAACGAGGGTTTTTATTTTTATTTATTTGGTTTATATTTTATTTGGAAATATATGGTTATTTCTAACCACTTTTTTCAACATTCCCCCCAAGGGGAAAAATTTACCCAGAATTGTATTCTTGGGAAATTTTATTTATTTATTTTGATGAATGAAAATGACATGCTCTACAGAAAAGTTCCTTTTAGGTGAAATATGAAAATGAAAGCGTCTTTTCTGTAGAACGTTAGTCCTAAGTTATTGCTAAATTGTGCAATCTGGTGTTGAAGGTGGCTTGATTGTCTGAAATCAAAACCTTTGGAAGGGAGTAGTTTAAGGACAAATGGTAAAGTTCTCTTAAAAAGGTTTTTTTAGGTTAGGTAGGGTAGGTAGGTTAGGTATTTTAGGTTAAGTAGGGTAGGTAGGTTGGTTTGGTAGGGTAGGTAGGGTAGGGTAGGTTGGTTTGGTAGGGTAGGTAGGGTAGGGTAGGTTGGTTTGGTAGGGTAGGTAGGGTAGGGTAGGTTGGTTTGGTAGGGTAGGTAGGGTAGGTTAGGTTGGTTTGGTAGGGTAGGTTAGGTTGGTTTGGTAGGGTAGGTAGGGTAGGTTAGGTTAGGTTAGGTTGGTAGGGTAGGTAGGGTAGGTTAGGTTAGGTTAGGTTGGTTTGGTAGGGTAGGGTAGGTTAGGTTGGTTTGGTAGGTTAGGTTAGGTAGGGTAGGTTAGGTTGGTTTGGTAGGTTAGGTTAGGGAGGTTGGTTTGTGTTGTTGGTTCAGCCAGGTTAGGCTAGGTTTGCTTAGGTTGTTTTAGGTTCAGCCAGGTTAGGCTAGGTTTGTTTTTTAGGTTCAGCCAGGTTAGGCTAGGTTTGTTTTTTAGGTTCAGCCAGGTTAGGCTAGGTTTGTTTTTTAGGTTCAGCCAGGTTAGGCTAGGTTTGTTTTTTAGGTTCAGCCAGGTTAGGCTAGGTTTTTTTTTTAGGTTCAGCCAGGTTAGGCTAGGTTTTTTTTTTAGGTTCAGCCAAGTTAGGCTAGGTTTGTTTTTTTAGGTTCAGCCAGGTTAGGCTAGGTTTGTTTTTTAGGTTCAGCCAGGTTAGGCTAGGTTTGTGTTTTAGGTTGTTTTAGGTTCAGCCAGGTTAGGCTAGGTTTGTGTTTTAGGTTGTTTTAGGTTCAGCCAGGTTAGGCTAGGTTTGTGTTTTAGGTTGTTTTAGGTTCAGCCAGGTTAGGCTAGGTTTGTGTTTTAGGTTGTTTTAGGTTCAGCCAGGTTAGGCTAGGTTTGTGTTTTAGGTTGTTTTAGGTTCAGCCAGGTTAGGCTAGGTTTGTTTTTTAGGTTCAGCCAGGTTAGGCTAGGTTTGTTTTTTTAGGTTTAGCCAGGTTAGGCTAGGTTTGTTTTTTTAGGTTTAGCCAGGTTAGGCTAGGTTTGTTTAGGTTCAGCCAGGTTAGGCTAGGTTTGTTTTTTAGGTTTAGCCAGGTTCGGCTAGGTTTGTTTAGGTTGTTTTAGGTTGTTTTAGGTTCAGCCAGGTTAGGCTAGGTTTGTTTGGGTTGTTTTAGGTTTAGCCAGGTTAGGCTAGGTTTGTTTTTTAGGTTCAGCCAGGTTAGGCTAGGTTTGTTTAGGTTGTGTAAAAAATTTAATTCACTGAATTTAAAACTATTGTATCAGAATTAAAACAAAAAAGGGTAACTAACTTCTCGACTTCCCACCCGGGGGCGCCATATTGAAAAATTTATTGTTTAGCTTGAGATATATTATTTTTTATTGGTGTAGTATTAAGGTTAAGTTTACTTTAAATAGACTCGGTAATTATAGAAATAATAATGGCCTATTTAGACACTGTCAACACAGCTACAGACTTTTTCACTGTAGGTTGCAGTGGTTTTCAGGTTAAATTTGGTCAGCAGCCAGATTACTAACTATGGTGAAGCTAAATTCATCAAAATTAATTTAGACTTACCAAAAATGAAGTTGCCAGTTGAACGTTACCCTTTCAGTTTCTAACTGATTCATAAGTTTCATTTAGTTTCCAGTTTTTTTTTTAATTTTCGTTGTTAAGTTTTAGGTTATTGTTTAACACACTGCTAGGTTATTTATTTGTAGGGGCTATTTCCCAGACCTAGGTTTTGCAGGTTAAGTTAGGCTAGGGCTGGATTGCCCTTAAGTTTTTGGTTTTAATGGTTTAAGGTTTAGAAGGTTTTATTTAAGTTAAGTTAGGGCTATATTGCCTTTAGGTTTTAATAGGGGCTATAACAGCCATTTAATTATTGAGTTAGGGCCGTTGTAGCCCGGTTCGAGTTTCGTCTAGGTACCTAGTTTTTTCTCTTACCTTAGTTATTTTCTTTAACTTACTTGCACCTAGTTCTGATCGGCCTCTATTTAGTTAAACATGGGTTTTGATTAATTGCAGTGGTTATTAATTAAGGATATGATTTAATTAAAGGTTGTTAGGTTTGAAGGTTGGCTCAGTTTCCCGGTTTGGGTAACCACGAGCATTTTAATTTTTTTGAGAAAAAAGGGCCCGCTTCATGCGGTCAAAAATTTTCAAGACTGGCCAAAGCTCCGTTTGTCTTTGTCCCAGAAACTTTTTTTTTTCCTTCTTTTTGTTAATTAGGGAAACCCAACTTCACTAGTTGGTTAGAAACGAGGGTTTTTATTTTTATTTATTTGGTTTATATTTTATTTGGAAATATATGGTTATTTCTAACCACTTTTTTCAACAATGAGTGCCTTCATTTGATAAAATGTAAAGAAAAGAAAAGAAAACTTACATGGCCTGGAAGATTGAGATGTTATATGCTGCTTGCACTAGGTCCGATTCGTCATGATCAGAAGCGTGACCGTCACCACTTAGTGGGTTACAAAGGTTCATCATTTCAATCTGATTCATAAAATCGATAAATAAAATCATATATAAAATGTTCGGAAAAGCCGGAGAATTTATAAATGCCGCACGGTCGAGTGTGAGGACTTCAACTATATATATACACATGTATACAAACAGTTGTTCTTTGATGGCGAAAGAGAAGTAAATATTAACCAGGTTTTATGCAAGAATGAAATGAATAGAACAATAAAACCCATCACTTCTTTAAAATCTAGTAGTAAAACACAATTAAATAATGTATAAAAAACTTACATGCCGTCGAAAGTAAAGTTGGGCATGTCAGAATTTGTCACAGTCAGACTAACTTGTATGACAATCGTGGAAACTGATATCAGCGTTACAATGAGGATTGACGGATTTTCTCCTTGTTTACATACCCTGACTATTGTAACTCTGTCCCTCAAAACTTCCCGAACTGATATGAATAATCCCGCGCTTACGTTGTGGATTTAGTCTATATTATGTTCTCAATATACTGTATTTATATAACTCTTTAAAACACTTATCGCAACTTTAAGGACGAATATTGTTGTAAAACTGGTGATCAACCCTGATGATTAATGGTGTAAAATGCACGTTCAATCCTGATGAATATTAACGTAATCGCTTGTTCATTCAAGCCCTTAGACTCCACCCATTTTTGTTTAATGGTGTAATTTGTATATGAATATGAATACAGTCTTTTGCGAAAGCCATTTTATATATATATATATATATATATATATATATATAAGTTGATGCGCTTCGGTGGTGTAGTGGTTAGCGTCGCTGACTACGAATCCATCGGCCCCGGGTTCGAGACCCGACGGCAATAAAAGAAGTGGTTGGTAGATAAATGGGTACCATAGGTGGCCTAGTGGTTAAGATGCTGGGCTGCTGATGGGGCGTGGTTCGGATTCCACGTTAAACTGTAGGTCTAAAGTGGAGTGAAAAGCTTGACCTTCGTCGGAACGAACAATTCGGGCGGAAGCTAACCAAATATATATATATATATATATGTGTGTGTGTGTGTGAAAATGTAAAAATGAATAATTCCAACATTTATTTTTGCATATAGGTCCAAACTCGCTTAACATGTTACTGTACATAATATTCATGCAGAGTTTGGAAAAATGAGGTAATTTTTAATTTTTTTTTCCATTTTACTTTTGCTAAGTAATTGGTGAATTATTTCTTTTTTGAATTACCTAATCATTTTTTAGATTAAGCTTAATCATGTAATCGTGTTAAATTCTGCAATATTAATTTTTTTATACATTCTCTCTTAGCTGTAAAAGATGAAGTCATATCTTGCCGAAACTCTAAATTAACACTTAATTTTAAAGTTTAAGCATTTAATTTTGGCTCATATGCATGTTTAATTTTAATTCATAATAAAATACATATTTCACTTTCCATTTTTCGTTAACTCGGCAAATCATGATAACATCAGATCTGTCAATATACTGTTTAAGAGAAAAATGTGCCTTCATCTTCAAATAGCTTGCTTATTTGTCAATATGCTGTTACAGCAAAAATTTGCCTTTATCTTCAATATTTTGCAAAAGAATTCAGCCTATTGAGAATGATAAAAAAACAGGTCAACATTAAGTAATAATGACGTCACCAATTTAAAACATAAAAATCATTGTAATCTTCCAAATTATTATTCTCTTTTGTATAATCTGACCTAGAGCCTGAAAGCATTACCTGTAATATTAAGAAACAGTAAAAGTCAGTAAGAGATATTTTTACTTCACCCTTGAGTCCGTATTCTGCAAGAGTATTGTTGTTAAAATAACAGCTTTTTCAAGAAGCAATAAAAGTTAGAAATCAGTCAGTCTTAAGTCTGAGACCAGTTTTGCCTCTCCAACTTCTCCGACACGCTACATGAAGAATCGGGGAACCGTCATATAATTTAGTAAGTTTTCACAGACTCATCCGATCCGCTACAAGGAGAAATCGGATTGTAGTATAAAAGAACCTACTGCGATTCCCTACACGGTACCAGCTACCCCAGTGTGAGAAATCCGTTGCCGCCACCTAACAAGAACCCCCGTCAACCTCGAACCACCCAAGGCCATAGACGGAGGGTTAACAACTGGCGACCTCTGCAACCAGGATTCTTCCAGTCTTTTAGACCTTGGAACTAAAGCCAACGTTCAACTAATTGTGGATACATCAGTTGACCAGCGTGTCACGACTTCCAGTTATTCACGTCCATCAGTTGACCGGCGTGTCACGACGTCCAAGATTTTCAAGCCCATTCTTTTTCCAGGAACATGGGGCCAGCAAGAAACATCTTCAGGGATTTCGCCGTAGAAACCTTGTTAAGTACCGATCTCTTCTCAAATTAATTACTAAACACTTGATAAGCCAGCATAATTAACAGTTAATAATTAGTATCAAGTCAGAATTAACACAAAACACAGTGAACACTCCATACACTAGTGAGTGATACACTTACCGTATTTCCCGGCGTATAACGCGCACCCTAATTTTTAAGAGAAAATTATTTTGAAGAGAAAATTTAGGAAAATAAAAATTTAGGAAAAAATATACCTCCTACCTCACTTCACATGTACAATTTTAATGAGTTAATTTTAACGCAGGGTGATTTTTGGAGTATTTTGGGGAAAAAAAAAGTGCGAGTTATACGCCGGGAAATACGATATTTTTATTGAAACCGATTTATTTCCTTTATTATATTTAGCACAGATAATTTTATTTAATGTTCCATTTATAATATTATCATACATTCGCGTACATTCGAGTTAATATTTACATTTTTTTTAATATTTTTACATTTGTTTCCATTTTATTTGAATTTTTTACGAGTTAGAAATTTGCTGAGCATTTATTTTGTACATTTCTTAGGTTAGTTAGGAAAGCCAATCAAGTGATCATTCCGTAGTAGATTGAGTTCAATCAAGCACAAGCCAACATGTTTCAAACAGTACCCCAGCATACATTAATTTAGGTAGACTTGTAAACCTTCCCATACCGTAGTAATTTTTAGGGGGACTATAGACAATAACTTTGTTGAACGTGAGCCAGACCTTAGATTGAGTCTCTAGAACAGCATTTTTGCGGAAAAACATCACAGACGATGACATAAAAAATTAACGAAGCTAAAACGGTTATTGACCATAAAGAGGGGAACGCCCATGATACAGTTACATATGTCCCATCTATTAGCCAAACTACGACTTGGGACAATTTTAAAAATCACTTATTAGAATTTTACAAGAAAATAACACTCGCACAACCTTTGGCCACTGTAGAAGCTGTCTTCCAAGCTAAGTGGACGAAAGAAGAACACGAAGATTTAAATAATTTTATTGCACGAACACATAAACTCGTAGAGAAACCTTCCGAGCGTAGAAAACGCATGCAACATTACATTCACTTTACAATAGAGAAACCTAATAGAAGCAGCAACCATTTATCAAAAACCTTCCCCCAGCACCTAAAAAGGAATTTCAAGAGTGTTTAGATATTGACAAACCAGTAAGCGAAGCCATAAATAAAACAAGAGAACGATACCCGACTTAACAAACAACAACTACCAGAAGGGTCGAGAGACCCCATACACTACATTCAAGAACAACAACCCCTTAAATCTAGGCCGATGCAGGACACACCACCTCAGAAACAAGCTCCACAAACCCAGAATTTACGCCCTCCTCCTCAGTGTTTTAATTATGATAGTTTTGGGTACATGATGAGTCCGTGTAATTATCCCACTTATTGCTCTCACTGACATGAACATGGCCATCGCCGTGGTGACCAACAAAAACGTGCTGACAAAGCCCCTTCAGGGTACAGGCCCCTCTTCCAGAAATCAAATTCACCAACGCTCCCAAAAGCCCTCCAATTTTCAGAAACCAGTTAATTCCCAGCTTCAAAAGAACTACCACACAAACAAATCACGACCACACGGTCAATCAGATTAATAAGACAGGAAGAAATCGGAGTGTAGTATAAAAAACCTACTGCGATTCCCTACACGGTACCAGTTACCCCACTGTGAGAAATTCGTTGCTGCCACCTAACAAGAACCCCGTCAACTTCGAACCACCCAAGGCCATAGACGGAGGGTTAACAATTGGCGACCTCTACAACCAGGATTCTTCCAGTCTTCTAGACCTTGGAACTAGAGCCAACGTTCAACTAAGTGTAGATACATACATCAGTTGACCGGTATGTCACGACTTCCAGTTCTTCACGTCCATCAGTTGACCGGCGTGTCACGACATCCAAGTTTTTCAAGACCATTCTTCTTCCAGGAACAAGTGGCCAGCAAGACATGTCTTCAAGACACATCTTCGGGGATTTCACTTAATTTTAAATACTTAAACACTTAATTTTAAGGAAAACGGACTGTTTTTCAGTTATATATTGTAAGTAGAACATGAAACATTTAATTTATAAGAAGTCGAGTATGGCAGGTTTATTTTGAACTAACAGAGACCCGCAAAACATTTGCGATCAAATTGGTATCTTTATGGCAACCTAACCTAACACCACTCCCACACCCTCTCGCACCCCAAAAAAAGACGGATTCGAGTTTCCACATACCCCACACCTTCCACACCACTCCCAGCCAAAATATGATGGGTTGGAGTTTCTCACATGCCCCACACCACCTCCAAACCTTTCACACCAGCCTCACACCCTCACACATCCCTCCGCTTAAACAGACCAAGAACATTTTTTCTTCTATGAACTTTTTCTCTCTCTGGCTTCGTTTGAAAGTTGTGCATGTGCATGCGCGCACGCTCGTGCGAAAGAAGAACTAAATATCCTTAGGATCCTCCCAGAACAGAGGCCTTTCCAACAGTGTACGGATGAGTATCTTGCGTTGAGCGGTTTCGAGAAAAACGACGGAGAAGCCCAGATAGAAGGACAGAAACTGGTATTTTATAGATTGGAATGCATAATTTTTTCTTCATTTTTTTTTTTTTGGTTCTTTTTGCAGGAGATGAATCGAAGTGAATATGTTATATTTATCGGTGGTTGTATGTATATATATATATATATATATATATATATATATACAGGGTGCAAAAGTCTGGACCCATAGGCGGTTTATATGGAAAAAAGTGTGGCCTGCAGGAAGTTTATTATGAAATTAAATTTAATTAACCATACACCAGTGACTAAATTATGTTAAATTTAACGTTCTAATTCAGAATTTACAATAAGTGTTCGAATTGATGTCCATCTTCTTCCAAACACTTTTCTACTCGGTTGACACAAGACCTTTGCACATTTGTAAGCATAGTAATATTCGTTCTTATGGCTTCAATTTCTGTTGTGATGTTATCCTTTAGCGCTTGTATTGTTCTTGGTTTGTTAACGTAAACCACTGATTATAAAATCGAAAGATATTTTTTATATAGTAAATTGCCTATGGGTCCAGACTTTTGCACCACCCTGTATATATACACCAAAACTTGTTTAATGGAGTAAGCGAGAATGGGAGAAAAGTTTATTTGCATAGGGACTGGAGAAGTGTGAAGTGTGAAGCGGTATCATATCGATGGTAATGATGCACTTTACTTCGACAGAGAAATGTTTTTATATTAAAAATCAGTGTTTGTTTTAATTTATATCTGTGATGTAGATACTCGAATTCGTATTTAACCCTTCAAAGACTAGCGTTACCATATGATAACAGAAAATTTACGTCTTAAAAAATTATATAAAATATACGAAACCTGTTTTAAACCAAATTTGGTACATTACTTGTTGGGACAAAATTATAATTACTCATTTTAGCTTGTTTTTGTCTCCGCGCACAAATGCATCAAGGCTCTGCAGGTCCGTAACTGCGCAGTTAATTCTGAATCATCAAAAATTGACGATCAACGAAAGTAAGTGCTTTATATTTTTTTTCTAAAAAAAAAATTTTTCTTTCGCCATTTTAATTTAATTTGATATGAGTGTTTTACTGTAACTAAAAACAATTATTGACAAAATAAATCATAATATAGGATTTATGTAAAGTAAATGGGCAGTGTTACCAAATGGCAGTGGTGGGCACCGTTAACCAAAAAGTTAACTTCGCTAACGATAATCCGTTAACCCCAATTTTTAACTCCGATAACGATAATCCGATAATTTTACTACAAAGTTAACGGAAGTTAACGATAATCCGTTAACGATAACTATTTCTTTACTAACATTTAAAAAAATCAAGGAAAAAAGCTTTAAAACCCATACAAAATGTTTATTTATGCAAAATCCAACAATAAATAGGTATTTAACTGTATTTTTATCAAGTTTTGCAACTTTTTTGCTTAATAACTTTTTTTTTATTTTTAAAAAAATGTACTGATTACATGTTTTGAAACCCTTGTAACCACTAACCATTAACTAAATTTTAATTTACCAGAGAATTATTATGGCGGGAACTGAAAGGTAAAATTAAATTTTAGGCACATTTATTAAAGACTATGACACAACGTGCTGGTTGCCCTTCAGAAAGACCAACTTCTCAAAGTTAGGCCCAACTGCCAGTCTTGACCTCTTGGGCCTCAGGATGTCCTTGCCGAGAGAGAAGAGCCGTTCCACTGCGGCAGAGGACGGAATTGGCAGACTGAAGTTATGGCGATTTGAATTCATTCGCGGAGCGGTGATCTTCCGTGAATGACTCCTCGCAGTTAACGTGTTAACGGACTTTAACAGACTAAATATCGAGTTATCGGAAGTTAACTGGTCCGATAACGATAAATAGAAATTAACTTCCGTTAATAGTCCGCTAAAAAAAGTTAACTTCGTTAATTAACTGTTATCGGATTAACGCTTTAGTGCCCAACACTGCCAAATGGCAACGCTAGTCCTTTATGTAGTCAGTTTATATAATTGTAGCCATAAAGACGATGTTATTTTGTTATTTCTTTTTATTCAATGCCCATATTGAAAAAAATACACACACACACACACACACACACCACACACATATATATATATATATATATATATATATATATATGGGAATGAACTCAGAATGGTTCCCTGAGGTTTTTTATGATACACACAGACCGTGCATGGAACAAGGAACTTGTGAAAAAATTATAGGGCTATTGGGTGATTGCCTGATACCCTCATCCGTTGGAAATTTCCAGCAGATTTCAGTGGAGAGTTAACGACAAAAGCCCTACGTTTTTTCGTTAGAGAGTTATGTATATGTAGGTCTTTAAAGGACCTCTATGTTTATTTGCCTTCGGTATTTGCGCTGCTTAATGGTAAAGAAAGGAATTGCCTTACCTTATTATTTCGTTGGGCCTCGCTTCTGTTTCGATGTAGGGCGCGACGATGTTTTTCGATGTAGGGCCGCGGTACGATGGAGTTACACAATGAGTTGATTTGATGTAACTAATATAGGCAGTCACTATTTAAATACCTGAAGGAATAGGCCTATCCTTTTTAGAGTTATTAGGTTTTATATTAAGAGGATTTCACTCAGAACTTGTAGGAAGATAAAGTACATCTTCCTTGCTTAAAGCATCGCTGTAACATAAGCAGCTCCGAGCGAGCCGATATAATATAATCTTCGTATTTTAGTATTTGCTGATTTGGCAAAGTTCGTTGACTCTTCTCTCGATGTAATTTTCATGAGTCGGCAATGGAAAATTTTGAACACGAAATAATAAATTTGGTTTTCTTGTTGTTATGCAGGCCCGATGCCTACATATGGGTTCTATATATGTATGGCAATTATTTTCATTCCCAATAGGCTATGTCGTCAATCCCGAGGCAATTTTGTAGATATTTAATTCAATTAATTAATAATTTATATTTAATTAAGAAAAAAAGGTACCACATACGATACCATGTTGTAAGCGTGTATAGTTTTTCCATAGAACTCTTCTAGAAAATTAAATCCACTATAGTCCGAATAAGTAGTGATAAATGACAAACACTATAGTTTTTCTTTTTCATGATGTTAGCCCGACGTGGGGTCCCAAACAGGTCCCAAAAATATAGCTTCCCTCACCAACAGCTATCTGCAAAGCAGATAGGATCCAGCTTTGGGACAGGATCTAGGGTTTACAGCAGCCTAGCCCCACTATATTTAGAACCTCAATATAAGCAAGAGACTCGCTGCCTTCACGTCGGATTGAATACATCAAAGAAAAAGGGGTAACTATTATATTTTTAGCCAAAAACCAAAACTTAAACCTCAACTGGCAGAATTGAGCGTCCACTTTTTAAGGCACATAACATGTCCGTTTCATGATGGGAATGACTCAGAATGGTTCCCTGAGGTTTTTTATGATACACACAGACCGTGCATGGAACAAGGAACTCTTCTAGGAAAATTAAATCCACTAAAGTCCGAATAAGTAATGGTAAATGACAAACACTATAGTTTTTTCTTTTTCATGATGTTAGCCCTACATGGGCAACGGGTCACTCGCAAAGAGGTCCCAAAAATATAGCTTCCCTCACCAGCTATCTGCAAAGCGGATAGGATCCAGTTTTGGGGCAGGATCCTGTCCCAAAGCTGGATCTAGGGTCCCTAGATCCTGTCCCAAAGCTGGATCTAGGGTCCCTAGATCCTGTCCCAAAGCTGGATCCTATCTGCTTTGCAGATAGCTGGTGAGGGAAGCTATATTTTTGGGACCTCTTTCCGAGTGACCCGTTGCCCACGTCGGGCTAACATCATGAAAAGGAAAAAACTATAGTGTTTGTCATTTACCATTACTTATTCGGGCTATAGTGGATTTAATTTTCCTAGAAGAGTTCCTTGTTCCATGCACAGTCTGTGTGTATCATATATATATATATATATATATATATATATATATATATATATATATATATATCAACGTAAAGAACGACCGCGTGCCGTAACATTCTGCGCGCATGTAGAGGAATTACGGCATTTGATTGAGTGAGGCCCGTGGTGTAATGGTTATCATATCTGACCGGCAATCGGAAGATCCCGGGTTCGATTCCCGGGTGGTTACCTCATTTTTTCATTTGTTTCGTTCTTTCGCTCTCATCTTGCGCGGATAATTCTCCTATACAAAGCGTCGTTCTTTACGTTAATTATACTGCGTGTTTGCAGTTATAATGTATATATATATATATATATTATTCATATTCTATACCCTTAGTGAAAAATGACAAAACCAATGCCTCTCTCTCTCTCTCTCTCTCTCCCTCTTTCCACACACACACACACACACACACACACACATGGAACATGATCAGGAAATGCAAAAAACTTCACTTTTTTCTACGTGAAGGTCAAAATATGAAAATAAAAACCCACTCTAATAGACAGAGTTTATTTCCACGACAGTTTCGACGCCCACTGGCATCCTCCTCGGGTATCCACCCGAGGAGGATGCCAGTGGGCGTCGAAACTGTCGTGGAAATAAACTCTGTCTATTAGAGTGGGTTTTTATTTTCATATGATCAGGAAATGTTTGTTTGTTTTACTGACGTTGAAAAAGCTTTTGACAGAGTCCAATAGAGGAAACTAATGGAAATATTGAAGAATATTCATGTTGACTGGAGGGACCGTAGGCTGATAAAAATCCTATATCTTGGCCAGACTGTGAATATTAGAGTTGCAGGAGAATCGGAGCCTGGATTAGTTGGGAGAGGGGTCAGGCAAGGACGCTTCCTGTCCCCCGTGTTATTTAACATCTATGCGGAAGCAATGATAATAGAAGCACTCTCAGATATGGAGGAGGGAATCAGAGTGGGAGGTAAATTGGTAAAATCTCTAAGGTTTGCAGATGATAAGGCATTTGTTTGTAGTACTGAGGAAAGACTGCAAAGAATGGTCAATAGCTTGACAACAACGGCGGAAGAATTCGGAATGAGAATTAATGAGACGAAGACAAAGGTAATAAAAATTGCAAGAAGGAAAGGAGCACAAATGAACCTAACGATAGGAAATCGGACCTTAGAAGAAGCTGAGAGTGTAAATATCGGGGAAGTTTATTAACCAACAATGGAGATTGCAATAAGGAAGTAAGATCTAGAATTGGTATGGGTTAGGTAGCTTTTGCGAGGCAGAGAAGACTACTCATAGGTAAACTCAACTTGAAGCCGAAGAAAAGGTTAGTAAAAAGCTTGATATGGAGTGTGGTACTGTATGGAGCAGAAACATGGACACTAAAAACAACTGAAAAGAAACTCCTGGAAAGTTTTGAAATGTGGAATTGGAGAAGAATGCTAAAGATAAGCTGGAGGGAACACCAAAGTAATGAGGAAGTACTGCAACAGGTGAGGGAGGAAAGAAGACGCATTAAGGTGATAAGAGAAAGACAGAAGAAATGGATCGGACATGTGTTGGGAGGAGAAGGATTGTTGAATGAGGTGATAGAGGGTAGATATGAAGGTAGAAGGCCGAGGGGAAGGAAAAGGAAAGCAATGCTGGATGATTTGAAGGCAGGCAGTAGCTATCATGAGATGAAAAGGATAGCTTAGGATAGAATACTTTGGCGGGACACATGAGTTGAACCTACCTGATAGGCAGAACACGATGGATGGATGGATATATACTGTGTGTATATATATATATATTTTTTTTTTATTTGCATTCTAGGCCCATGAAGTTGCAAGAAATTCTTGCATTTATTGAACAAGATGAAACCAATGTGCAGGAAAATCATATCGAGCCTCCTGAAGCAGCAGTTGTCCATTCGGATGAGGACTCGGCTGAAGAAGATGAAGGTGGTCTAACTGACAATCTTAGTGGTAGGCAAAGCTGGGCACAAACCGTTAATCCGTTAATCGTTAATTAACGAAGTTAACTTTTTCGTTAACGATTTAACTTTTAAGTTAACTTTGAAAATCATTATCGGACTAATTAACTTCCGTTACATTTAACTTCCGTTAACTCAAGTCCGTTAACCCAAAAAATTCATAAATAAACGTTTAAAAGTTTCTATTATTTTCAGTGCTGAGCAGGTGCGCAATTAATCCGCCACTGTTAATAGTGATGAACGAATTTCCATTTCCGCAGTGCAAAATCAGGCGATATATTTGTTTCCGTCGCCACAATTTGTGTCTTACCAATATGATAGTTATTTATGGCATTTGTTTGAGCAAAACATGGTCGACTGTAAAATCAGGCGGAAAGATTTGCCATTTGAGTTGAATGTTTCAACTTCTTTCAAGAAATATCACGAGCATTTTAAGGCACTTTCAATAATATATATGTAACAATTACAACAAATAACTACATTCGTTTCATTTGCAGTCTGTCTCTTGCGCAACATGTTTGTGCTAGTGAATATTTAAAATAATCGTTGTCAAGTAAGTCATGTATATTATAATATGTCTGTGAGTACCTTATTAGTAGTCTCCTTGATACATTTCAAGAACCATAAAACTGATCAGGTAAGATTTCAATTCTCATGTCACTTTGATGACATAAATTAAGTCAATTGATGTCTTACAATGGGAGCGTTTTCACCTTAACCCTTTATGTCCTGGCGGTACTTCTAGGTACCACATCTTTAAAATCTGCATAATTATTTTTCTACCCGGTTTTTCCAGGGTGAGGAAAAGCATGGAGGGTACAGTCGAGGAGGCCATGAAGCAGCAGTCCAACGAAGTGGGCAGCAACAGTGGAGGCAGCAACAACGAGGAGGAGGAGGAGGATGACTTCTTCAGTGCTGTCATCCAGACAAAAGAGAGCAGCAGAAGCCACAGGTCACTCAAGGGCAAGGCCCAGAACTTGGTCAAGACCTGGCTGGAGACCAACTCCAAGGACTTGCTGACAGATGCTGCCTTCTTGGGTGAGCAAGTGTTGGTGGACTTGTTCATCAAGTTCAACACAGCCATCCCCTCCAGTGCTGCAGTGGAGCGTTTGTTCTCTATGGGCAAGGACATCCTGAGGGCCAACAGATCATCCCTGTCTGATGAAAACTTTGATATGCTAATTTTCATATATATTGTGTTTTTCATTTTTTTTATAATAAAAGTTAACGTTAACGGTTTATCGGTAACTTCCGTTACATGTTTAACGAATTAACGGATTAACGGTTAACGAAGTTAACTTTTTGGTTGACGGATTAGCGGTTAACGAAGTTAACTTTTTCGTTAACGGTGCCCACCACTGGTGGTAGGCAACTAAGAATTGGAGCATTTGCTATCCTTCAAAATGATGAACGAATGGGAACTGATGACTGTGAGGAATACAGTTCACTTTCAACCAGTAAATCAAAAATGTAAAAGATCAGTGAGAAAATTGATATAAAATGATCTTCAAAATGATTGTCGCCCCTTCCCATCTCCTGATTTTTCTTGCTTTCGAGGTAAGTCTTCTGTTGACCTGTTTGAAACCTATTTTGATGATGAAATTGTGCAATTTCTAATTCAAGAAACAACACGTTATGCCTTATTTTTGAACTGCTCTGACCCGAAAGTAACAAAAGAAGAAATGAAGGTTTTTCTTGCCATTCTTATTCTCAGTGGCTATAACCAACTTCCTGGCAAAAACTAATACTGGGAAAATGGAAATGATGTCCGAAATGAATTAGTTTACAATTCTACAAGACGAGATCGTTTCAAACAAATTATGAGATTTATTCATTGTGCTGATAACACGAAAATTGATCATAATGATAAAATGTGGAAGCTAAGGCCCTTTACTAACATGCTGAAAGAGCGATTTACTGTATTTGCAACTTCAAACCAGTTCAACAGCTTGACTTTGACGAATGCATGGTTGCATATTACGGACGACGTAGTTGCAAGCAGTACATAAGGGGAAAACTAATTCGATTTGGATACAAAATCTGGTGCCTCAATACACGTATGGGTTACTTACTGTAGTTAACTTTGAAGTATATCAAGGAAATCCCCTTTGCCAAATTCAGCTATGAAGCCAATTTTAGAAAAGCAGTAGCGCCGTTAGCCATAATGCTTGATGAATTGCCACAAAATTTTCAGAAGTTTCCTTTTCATCTTTATTTTGACAATTTATTTACTGGTATTGGTCTACTCAATCATTTGAAAGAACGCCGGTACTGGGACAATCCGAGAAAATCGTATTCTTAAAGATTGTCCTATCACTGCAAGTAATGTGATGAAAAAATGGCAACGAGGATCATTCGAGACTGCTCAGATTGAAGATGAAAAAATTATAATTGTATGCTAGGTTGATAATTCAACAGTTACAATTGCATCAAATGGGCATGGAACAACTCCAATAAGAAATGTGCGTCGCTACTCACGAGCAGAAAAAAAGAACATTCCATTTCCAAAACCCCATGTTATTGGAGAGTATAATAAGTATATGGGAGGAACAGACCGAATGGATGAAAACACAGCTAAGCATAGAATTGGAATCAGAGGTAAGAAGTGGTAGTAGTCAATATTCACATGGCTTATAGATGCTTCGGTCCACAATGCTTGGATTTTATGTAGAAATGCAGGAAACGATGGAACACATTTTGAATTCCGACGCCACATTGTACAAACTTACTTACTGCGATATAAAAATCCACCAAGAGATTTAAGAAGGCCAGCAATGTCTAAAAATTCACAAGTGTCAGATAATATTAGATTTGATAGGCAAGATCACTTTGTGATTCCAACGGCAGACAAAAAAAGACGTCGTTGTGCTGGCATGAACTGCTCTTCATTGGTACGTACGGAGTGTGCTAAATGCAATGTTGGCCTTTGTATTGAATGCTTTATCGATTTTCATACACGCTAATCAATGTTATTACTCAGAAATCGTTCTTGTTTTGATTTTTTGATTTGCATTATAAAAATATATTTTTCTTTTGTAATAAGGAACATATAAGTAGCATATAAGTAGCATATAAAGAGGATCTTTTTTATATGAATAATGCTTAGTTTAATGAAAAGTTTATCTCATAAAAGAACGTTTAATTACTTTAAAATTAAGAATTTTACATTAATTAAAAGTAGGTGAAATCTAAGGTATTTTGCTCCCTTAATAGGCTAGCGTCACTATATGGTCACAGTTGATTATGGGGTACTTATTGGAATTGGAAAACAAAATTTGCCATAAATAGGTTCTACTGCACCCTTGAAATATAAAACGTACAATACTTCATAAAAAATTGAAAAAAAACTAAATCAGCCTTTGGAGGGTTAAGAACAGAAAAGTAAATGTATATCTTGTAAATAAAAAAATAGTGAAAAGCTCCCTCTAAATGCGAGCAATATCACTCACAGGACCAGAGTTGCGCCGAACTTAATTACCAAGAATGGTTTATATATTTACATTTCATAAAAATTAAAGATAATACAAGGCAAAAGAGATCCTTATGGTGGCTTGTCTATATTATTGTTTATTTGTTAAATAGAGAAAATTGTTTGTATTTTCTAAAAGGTTTCTCAAAAAGATACAGTGTTCGACGTGGAAAGAAAAGATCTTGGTTTGTATGTTGAAACCATTATTCTCTGTTTACTAAGGATGAAAAATGAATTTTGCACATTCATGAATATATATATATATATATATATATATATGTGTGTGTGGTGTGTGTGTGTGTGTGTGTGTGTGTGTGTGTATATATATATATAATTTAGGGTGATTCAAAAAAATCAAAGTTTTTTTTTAATTGTTCAACCCGAATTTTTGTTCCCTATGACAAAAAAGTAGTGTATGCCAAATTTGGTAAATTTTAAATAAAATTTACTATGTGCTACCAGGCGTCAAAGTTTCCCTCTTTCACTTTGTTTGTTTTTACAAGTTATGATTTTATGTTTAATTGTTTATATTTCAGAATTTTTAATTAATGGTTTATATACTAGCTTGCTTTTAATTGTTGCTTGGAACTCGTAATTTTGATACCAATTAATCGATTATGGAAGCTAGGCCTAACTCACCATCACCCAGTTGCTCATTTCGGAGAAGTTCTACAAGAAAAGAAACTGAAGTATGGCTAATTGGGCAGCCCTCTGCAGTACTAAAAACATCCGTATTACCATCAGAGAAGGAAATGATGGCCCTCTTCATGCACTACAGAAATATTAAAAGCAAGACATTAGAATCATGCTGCTCTACTGCAGATGATGTGCTAGCAGTTTGGAAAAAAGCAGGAATACCAGCAAAACAAAGAATACATGTAGTAGATAAAATTCAAGGAATACTGAAGGAATGACAGCTGCTTAAGAAAAACCAAGCAAACAAATTGAAAAGATCACAAAATTTAAATAATAAAGAAGAAAAATGGAAAGATAAACTGGAAAACTTATTTGACATTGCTCATGAGAATGCTATGCAGCTTATAAAAATAGAAGATGATAAGAAATTCTTGAAAATGCAACGTGAGAAAGGACGTCATGGAAAAATGGGTACCATTGATAAGGCTGTTGCTAAAAAGAGCAAAGAGCAGCAGAAAAGCACAACGTTATGAAAAGAGGAAAGCAGAAGAAGAGATCAAAAGAAAGAAGAATGAAGAGGCTGTCATACTCACCAGTACATCATCAGAATCAGAAGAGAGTAAAAGTGATGAATCTGGTTTCTGTGCTGCACAACCTTCAACATGGAAAAGTAAGGTTGGCAAACGTAGAAAATTGTTTGATGATAAATTATTAGGAAGTCTTGAAGTTGCAAAATTGAGTTACAGAAATGCGTCTCTTTTTAATGCAAACAATCAGACATCGCTTGAATAGGACATCTGCGAACAAATAAAATGCATGCGTTTCAATACAACGGCAGCCAATACTGGTCCTAGAAATGGTGCAGCTATTCTTCTAGAACAAAAATTCGACAACGATTTATTGTGGCTGGCATGTCGACACCATATATTTGAAATTATGCTGGAAGCTGTTGTTTCAAAGTCTTTATCACCATCTTCTGGCCCAGATATAGTCCTTTTTAAGAAGTTCAGAGAAAAATGGTCAAGCATTAATAAGGAGGAGTACGAAACAGCATTATCAGATCCAGATATCTATGAAAATATTCATGACATCAAAGATGACATAATTATATTTGCAACAAATCAACTAGATACATTCCAACCAAGAGACGATTACCTACAACTATTGCAGTTAACAATTATTTTTTGGGGAGGTGAACCAAAAGGTGGAATCAAATTTAAACATCCAGCGGGACTTCATCGGGCTAGGTGGATGGCCAAAATTACATATTCATTAAAAATTTTTATGTTCAAATCTCAGTTCAAAATTTCAGTAAAAGACAAAAAAGGACTAAAAGACATCTGCGTATTTGCTACTCGGTTATATGTAAAGGCATGGTTTACAGCTCCTGTGCCATCTTGCGCTCCTCGTCTTACTCTGGAATTATTACAGAATCTTGTAGTCTACAAACAAATAAATGACACAATTGCATTTGTTGCTATTAAAAAACTGTTAGGTCACCTCTGGTACCTATCAGAACTGGTAGCCTTGGCCTTTTATGATGATGAAGTGCCTACTGAAACGAAAAACAAAATTGTAAAGGCCTTGCAAAATACAACAGAAACTCTTCCTACAAAACGGGCTTTTCTAGATCCTGCACTTATTCCAACGAAGAAATTAGAAGATTTTGTCATCAAATACTCAAAGATTCTTTACAATAACAGAATTTAGTTCAAAATTTTTACTCAAAGATGCTAAAGAATGGCATAATGATGAAGAGTATAACTCCGCTAAGAAATCTATCAAACAGTGGAAAGTCGCGAATGATATAGCGGAAAGAGGAGTAAAATTAATGGATGAATATAATAAAATACTAACACATGATGAAGATCAAAAACAATTCTTGCTACAAGTAGTCAAAAACTACAGGGCTGTTTACCCTGATAGAAAGAAAGAAACATTGATGAAGTAAGGACAGCTAATGTCTCAAATATCATGCTAGTTTAATTATGCATGCTTGTGGTTATGGTAGGACCTAGGGGGGAGCTTTCCACATTAAAAAAAAGCAATGCGCCTTGTACTGTACCCCCTGGGTGGTGTGGAAAAATTTGACAATTTGAGTCGTTCTGTCAATTTTTAATTGCTGGTAGCAACCCCTAAAATTAAAAATTTGCTGAAATATTTTAGGATAGTTTGGTTTTATGCTGAAATGAACCATTTAAAGGGTTGAACACATTAAAATATAAAAAAAAAAATTTTACCCCCATATTTGAATCACCTTAATATATATATATATACAGGGTGGGCCGTAAGTTTCCATACATAGGAAAAATAAACATTTTTTTATGGACAACCATTTTTATTTATATAATATGCTCTACATGGTTGCCATTGTTTTGAAAACACATTTCAATACGTGTTCCCCACTGTTGATGAACACGCATTAGCACAGTTGACGTTATGCTTGTAATGGCGTTGGTGATACGTTCCTTTAGATGATTTATGTCTCGTATCTTTTCCTGATACACCATGGCCTTCAAGTGCCCCCAAAGATAGAAATCAAGGGGGTGAGATCTGGGGATCTGGAGGCCACTCCACAGGACCACGCCGACCAATCCAAGCATCCGGAAACTGCTGCTGATCCAAATACCGACGCACGTGAAGACCATAATGAGGTGGAGCTCCATCTTGCTGGAAGTAAACTGGGAAGTTACCTTCCTCGTTTAGCAGGGATGGGAAAATCTCTTCTTGCAACATGTTAAGATACCTTTCGGCATTAAGATTTCCACTGACAAAAATTGGTCCAATAATTCTGTCACCCATATCCCGGCCCACACCATCACTTTACCGCACCTTGCATCTTCGTCGGACTCAGCCAGTTAGGGTTAGCATTACTCCAATAACGTATGTTTTGCCGATTAACCTCTCCATTGACGTAAAAATTTGCTTCATCAGTAAACAAGATCTTACAAACGCATATTCTTAGGGTATCTGAAACATAAAAACAAACGTTTAAATTTTCCTATGTATGGAAACTTACGGCCCACCCTGTATATATATACACACACAAATATGTGTGTGTGTGTGTATATATATATATATATATATATATAGGGTGTATAGGGTGATTACAAATGATCTTCCCGATTTTAAACATTTATTATGAAAAAAATAACAAAGCCACAGCGAAAAGCAAGTATACAAATAAAGAACAACCCAAAAGGTTTTATTTACAAGCTATTGAAGTTCACTATGAGCTCCTTTTGTGGCTCTGCAAACATGAAAGCGGTATTCTGTTTCCCTCCATACATTTTGTAGCATGTCATACTGAACTTTTCTAACAGCCTCACGTATCCTTTCCTACAAATGTTCCAAAGTTGTTGTTGTTGTTTAGCCGATCAGCCCACCCTGATCGAGCAAGCCGGCGGCACGCAGGTAACCGATCGTTCTCTCCGGAGTGGACCAGAGGTTCAGCGCACTAGTGATGTTGTGTTGTGTTCGTTGTTGTGCTAGAGCGGTACAGTCTGTCATAATGTGTTCAATTGTTTGTGGTGTGGCCTGGCACAGGTGGCAGGTGTCGTCTATGGAGTTGTCTAGTCTGTGTTTATATGTCTGTAAGTTGGGGTGATGTCCACATCGGAATCGTGCTAAGTTAACTCGATCCGATCTGCTCAGGCTGATCTCTGACCTGTTAATGGGTGGCGGCTTCGCACCTAGGACCCATTCGGACCGAGTTGTGTCAGTTCATTGTGGGTTAGGTGAGTGTGTGTACGTTTTTTCTGTACTGTGTGATGTCTGTGGGGCGTGGTATGGAATGGAGTATTTGGTTATAATGTCTCTCTGGTGTTACCTTAATGGTGCGAGGTGTTGGTGCATGATTGTACATGTACTGGCAAGGGTGTTGTGGGTTAGTTGTCGCTGCTGCCATGAATTATGTTCCCCTCATGTCTAAATGTTCCCTAACTTTCAGTATTTTTGTTTCTGTGTGCAGGTGTTCTATTGGTGTTGTTTGAGTGCATCCTGTAATGATACGAAGTGCGTTGTTTTGTATTGTCTGTAAAGTGTTTATGTGTGTGTTTGAGATAATGGGTGCCCAGCATGGGCTAGCATAGTCCATAACTGAGCGAATATATTGCTTGTATATGAGTGATGTTGTTTCCTGCTGGTGTCCAAAGTTTGTGCCTGTTAGTACCCTAAGCGTGTTAAGTCTTGACGTACATTTGTTTTTAATGTCCTGAATGTGGTTTGCAAAAGATAATGATGTGTTGTATGTGACCCCAAGTATTTTGGTCCTGTGAGTGTGTGGAATGTTGATGTTGTTTGGTGTAAGCTGTGGAGTTTTCTGGTGTTCTTTTGCAAAGCTGGGCACGAACCGTTAATCCGTTAATCGTTAATTAACGAAGTTAACTTTTTCGTTAACGATTTAACTTTTAAGTTAACTTTGAAAATCATTATCGGACTAATTAACTTCCGTTACATTTAACTTCCGTTAACTCAAGTCCGTTAACGACGAGGTGGAACTCCACCTATGACTCTGTGGTGGTCCTGAACACAATCCTGGAGACGAAGAGGCCTGCTCTCCACAGAGTCATGACCCAGCTGAAGGTCAACAGCTTCAAAGACCAGGATGTCGACTTAATGAAAGAGTATGTCAAAGTAATATATTTATAAATTAATAATAAACTAGCGGGACTCGTGGAAATTCCACGATTTATTTTTTTTCTGGTTACAATTAAATGCAGGACCTTGATACAATAATAGCGTTGTTTACGTAAACGTTTAAGAATACAATTATTCCAACTATATTTATTTATTGCAATAAAGTTATATTTTTCTTAACACCAGCCAGTAGATACGTTTTAGTTTTGCTCATTCAATTATCGTTATATTATTGAGTAAAATACAACAGAATAATATTGCAGAATATACAAATTTGAATTTCTACAATTTACTAATTCTCCATTGTTTTATTTCCAGATCATGTCACCTGTGGCCAAAGCACTCGACAAGATCCAAGGGGAGGAACAAGCCTACCTTGGGACTCTGCTGCCAACAGTTGCTGCGACAATCTTCAGGCTTAAGGACTTGAAGTCCAAGGGCCTCGTCTACTGCAGCGCCTTGGTCGACGCACTTTTGGCAGGCATCGACAAAAGGTTTGGGCCCCTCCTGGAGGATGACGAATGCCAGCTGGCTGCTGCCTTCCATCCCAGGTTTCGCCTCATCTGGTTGGACAAGTATGACAACACCAAGGTCGCCAGGGTGAGGAAAAGCATGGAGGGTACAGTCGAGGAGGCCATGAAGCAGCAGTCCAACGAAGTGGGCAGCAACAGTGGAGGCAGCAACAACGAGGAGGAGGAGGAGGATGACTTCTTCAGTGCTGTCATCCAGACAAAAGAGAGCAGCAGAAGCCACAGGTCACTCAAGGGCAAGGCCCAGAACTTGGTCAAGACCTGGCTGGAGACCAACTCCAAGGACTTGCTGACAGATGCTGCCTTCTTGGGTGAGCAAGTGTTGGTGGACTTGTTCATCAAGTTCAACACAGCCATCCCCTCCAGTGCTGCAGTGGAGCGTTTGTTCTCTATGGGCAAGGACATCCTGAGGCCAAGAGATCATCCCTGTCTGATGAAAACTTTGATATGCTAATTTTCATGAAGGGCAACATGCATCTCATGGACAAAATGGAAAACGAGAAGAAGAGGGAAAATTAAATTATATATATATTGTGTTTTTCATTTTTTTTATAATAAAAGTTAACGTTAACGGTTTATCGGTAACTTCCGTTACATGTTTAACGAATTAACGGATTAACGGTTAACGAAGTTAACTTTTTGGTTAACGGATTAGCGGTTAACGAAGTTAACTTTTTGGTTAACGGTGCCCACCACTGTTCTTTTGTATCGCTTGTAAGCAAGGTGATGGTTGATTTTGTGGGCGCTATTTTGAGTTTATTGTGTGTGAGCCAGTCTTGTACACTGTTTATGTATGTTTGTAGGTTATTTGTAGCGGTGTCGATGTTGTTGTGGGTGGATGTTAGAGTGATGTCATCTGCATATGATGATAAGGTAAGCTTGTTATCTATGGGTGCTGGAATGTCATGCATGTATAAGTTGAAGAGTGTTGGTGAGAGAACAGAGCCTTGAGGGACCCCGTTCGGAAAAAGTTTGTTTTTGGATGACTTGCCATTAAATGTGACATGTGAGTATCTTCCTGAGAGATAGTTGCTCAGCCACCTTTTGGTGTTATTGTGCATGTTTGTGTTGAGTATTTTGTTTATGAGAGGGAAGCGTGGGAGAGCATCAAATGCTTTACTAATGTCTATTGTTGCTAATAGTGTACGTTGAGTTGGTCGTCTGGAGTTGATGCCATCCATGATGTGCTGCGTGAGGTTAGTGAGTAATGTCGTGGTTGAGTGGTGAGGTCTGAATCCATGTTGAGTAGGCGATAGTGGAATGTGTGGGTTGGTGATTTGTAAGATTAGTCTTTCTGTTACTTTGGAAGGTGTGCACAGTAAAGTAATGGGTCAATAGGAAGCTGGTTTTGTTGGATTTTTGTTTGGTTTGAGTAGTGTAATAATTTTACCTTGTTTCCATATGTCAGGAATAATACAGTGTTGGTATGAATATGTGCTGATATTTGTGAGAGCTAGTATTCCTTGTGGGCCCAAGTGTTTAAGCTGTATGTTAGATATGTTGTCTGGTCCAGTAGCCTTAGAATTCTTAATGCTTTTGATGATCTTGGTGGTCTGGTCTGTTTTGAAGGGTGTAATGGTCGTGTCGAGTCTGTAGGTTTTCTTGTGTCTGGCTGTTTGTCTGTCTGCGTGTTTCTGGTTGTTGTCTCTGTTTAAGTGACTTATCTTTGCGTAGTGATTAACTAGAATGTTAGCTTGTTGTGTGTATGTTGGGATATTATTTTGGCTGCGACAGATAGCCGCGTGTGAGGTGTGAATGCCGCTGTTAGAGTGGATAATGCTGTTTATAGTCTTGTATAGCCTGGATGTATCTGTGGAGTGGTTTAGTGTTGCTATGAATTCCCTGAATGTTTCTGTTTGTTTTTCTTTGAGTTTGTTGTTTATTTCTGTGTTGAGCTGTTGTATCTGCTGTTTTATGGCTTCTGTGTGTGTGGTGTGTATATTTGAGGTTGTTACGTTGCCTTATGAGGTGGGCTATTTCTCTAGTGCAATTTGGGTTGTATTTCCTAATGTTGCCTTTGGGTATGTATTTGTTTGCATTATTGATGATCTGATTAAATGTCTTGAGTGTTGTATTGATTGTTTATGATGGGTGTGCTCTTTAATGTGGTGAATTGTTCCTCAATCTGTATTTTGAACTGTTCCCAATCAGCTTTCTTGTAATTTCTGTAAGTGTGCCTAAGGCTGTTGGGGAAGAGTGTAGAATGTGTTGTAATGATGATGGGCAGGTGGTCTGATGACAGTTGTTTTTCTGTTCTCCATTGTGTATGTGTTGCTAGTGAGGGGGAACAGAACGTTATGTCTGGGGAGGAGTTTGAGTATCCTGCTTGATGTGGTATGTGTGTATGTTCTTCTGTATTGTTAAGAATGAAGAGGCTATTTAGTTGTGTGGCTATGTTGGCGCCTCTGGTGTTGTTTTGGTTGTACAGGTACCAACTACTGTCTTTAGCGTTGAAGTCTCCTCCTAAGATGACATTAGTGAGAGAGGCCAGATTGTGTAACTGTGGATTGTAATTGGCTGGCACCTGAGGTGAACTATCTGGTGGGATGTAAATGTTGATTAGTGTTCCAAAGTTGTTGCCAATGGTGGAAAAAAAACTTCATTTTTGACATACCCCAGAGGAAGAAGTCAAGGGGGATTAGATCGGGCGAACGAGCCGACCAAGGAATGGGAACCCCACGTCCGATCCAACGAACAGGCAATTGCTCATTTGGGAATGTTGTAACCTCAAAAGGAACCACAGAATGTATTCATATTGAACTCATATTGAGCTTGGAAATAAAACTTTTTAGTTCTTCTTTATTTGTATATCTTGCTTTTTCGCTGTAACTTTGTTAATTTTTCATAATAAATGTTTAAATGTTTCATAGTAAATGTTTAAATGTTTGTAGGCTCTTATATATATATATATATATATATATATATATATATATATATATATATATACAGGGTGTCCCATAAGTCCGGCATCATAGGAGAAATTCATATTTTTCTATTTCTACAAACCATAATTCATATTTTTCTCTTTCTACAGGCCATAATGTCTGTGAGCAAGGAAGAACGAATCCAGATAATTCTACTCGTAGGAAATCGGAGTCAAAGAGAGGCCGCTGCTGAATTTAACAGACTGCATCCAGACACACAACTCTGTGTAGAATTATCTGGATTCGTTCTTCCTTGCTCACAGATATTATGGCCTGTAGAATTATGGTTTGTAGAAATAGAAAAATATGAATTTCTCCTATGATGCCGGATTTATGGGACACCCTATATATATATATATATATATATATATATATATATATATATATATATATATATAAGCGACCAGAAATATGTAAAGGTTACAATTTAAAATATATATCTTTGTTTTATGTTGTTGTGACGGTCAATCTGGATGCGCAAATCTCATATCAAAATGTAAATAAAAAGAGTGAAGTGATTTTGAAATCGATTTAATTTCGCCTGAAAATTTAAATCTTTTAAAATGAACACCGACCAAAGTAAAGAGTGCCGGTACCCTGAGTATAGCTGAAGGCTGAGTGCGTAATCAAAGAGAAATTATTGTTTGACAGTCTTGGGTAGATTTATGGTTGAGTACGAAAGGGGAAAATACAGTATAGCTTAACAAGGGTCCGTTTCATTTTGAACCTTGTAAAGTTTCGGTTTGTTTATTCTTTGTTTCGTCGGAGGGAAACCCTCGAGAGAAAATTTAAATTTATTTTGAATTTTATTTTAATTTTAATTTTAAATTTAAATTTTAATTTGAAAATTTCTTTAAGAAAGGCGGAGCGTAGAATTTAACGAAGTTGAGATTAAGCCAATAGAAGATAGTAATTTTGTACGAATGTCATTTAATGAAAATGGTTTTGATAGGCCCTTTAGACACTAAAGGGAGGAGTTCTTTAATCCTGAGGTGTAACTTAGTTATAAGGCAGTTGTAGATCCGTCTTCGAAAGTTAAAAGTGGCTTCTAAGAATAACTCCTTAAAATCTGTGACATGTTTGAAAATTTCTAAGTTGATTTGAAATTGTCTCACGTTGTTCTAAAATCTGAATTTCCTTTGTTTTGCGAACTTATGTGTAGGAGCTTTATTGTTAACAAAAAAAAAAAATAGAACTTTGTGGAATTTCCTTTAATTGAATTTTGTTCTCATTAAATGTTAAACTTTAAGTTCGAGGCATATTAGGTTTCCTCAGGGAAGATTCAATATCGTGTGTCGAAGTTGGTTCCCGTGGAAAGCCGGGAAGTTAGTGCATGACCATTCAGTTATTGTGAGGAGTAATCTAATTTATTTGACGGACTTTTTTCTTGGAAAAATCTGCGGAACTCGCGCAGAACTGTTGACAGTAAATTTCCCAAATTTTTGTAAGTAAACTATCTTTGTAAGTAAACTACTTCTTAGATTACGAAATTTGAATTTAGTACTGTTGCTAAAGTTACACGCAAATTAAAAATACCCTCTGTATAAATTTTTTTGAGACTTAATACTTGCAAACATTTTCTTTAAATTAAGAATTTGATTTTTTTTTAAACAAAATTTGTAATCGCACATCCGTATATTTCTTTCAATTTATGTCTTAATTGGAGTGAATTTAAATAAACTTTATAAGAGGGAGTGTGTCGTTTCTATGCTACCTTGCAATAGGCCTCTCTTGTAAGCTGAGGGTAAATTAACATTGAAAGTTTGAAATTCAAAGTGGGCTTCAAGTAAGCCGAGGGAAACTACGCGTATAAAATTGAAAGGCCATCCGAGTGGATAAGCAGAGTCATCCTGAAATAAACGAACCACGCGCGTACGAAATAAGTGCAATCGGAAAAGGGTGTGCACCACATAAATGAAGAGGTTGCGCACAACATAAATTGTGTCAGAAGTCAGGATCTTATTGCAAGGTATTAGCAGCACGAGTGTGACTTTTTAAAATAAACTTGCGTGACAGAGAAAAGCACTAACGTAGAAGATATTAGGAACAGAGATTGTTAAAATAAACTTTGGTACAGAGAAAAGCACAACGTAGAAAATATTGGGAACACTGAAAAGTCTCGCTAACAGTGGTAACGTTTTTAAAATAAATAATAAACAAATAAGCTACGCGATGTCGGTAAAGAGCGTGCAAGTGACATTAGTGATTCCGAACCAACGAAGTTAAAGGAAATGAGTACAGAAAGTTTGCAAAATTTAAAAAAGATAAAGTTTTCCAAAACTAATCGGTTACTAAAGGAATGCACGGAATTAAAGGAAGCATTAAACCTGAGAGAGTTAAAACCGGAGGACCGTGCGACGGCTATTCCACAGCTGGAGTATGGGGACAATCTCACGTCGGGGGTTCGTCCCAAGAGAAGCGATTTTGTTCCTCCGCTACAGAGGAAGGAGAACTTTCGACGCAGGAACTTCCTTCACCTTTTATCCTGAATTTCCCAAAGGTAGTAAGGGGTCCAGAGCAAACGACCTTTGGACGCACGACGGAAGGAAGTCCGCCGAGGTGCATGGGCGAACGGGCACAAGAGAACCCAGGAGCCATCCCAAAGAACCCCTTCAAAAGTGCACCCACCACAAGCGCCGAGAAACACCACACCGATGAAGACCTGCAGAAGTATATACCAGCCGTCGTACAGGTGTTACAGAGTACTAGCTTACCTCTGCAACGTGAACAGGTAGTAGACGATTCGTACGTCCCGAGGTTGTGGGGCCACTTGGAGGACGACCGTGGGAACCCGGTCACGAGCCCTGCAGCTTTTTTCTCTGCCCTGGAAGAAGTCACCATGGATGAAAAGAAGAGACTCCACACCTTGTACAAGAAGAGTGCAGGTCCAGCCCGAGTGTTGTTGGACACATGGAGAGATTCCAATCGCAGATTTTTCTACCGAGAGATTAAGGAGGAAATCCTACAGATATGTGGCAGTGCCATGGACGAAAGTGTAATTCGAAGGAAGATATACGCCACCAAGAGTGAAAAAGGTGAGACACTCAACATGTTTGCCACGAGATTATTAAGTTTAGGTAATGCCTTGGTACAGGCTGATCATATAATGAGATATGTTAAAGATGCCATATTAAAGGATGCGTTCAAGTTGGTCTTACCAGAATACGCCAGAAATTTTGTAAAAGGAAAGTCGTTTAAAGAATACTGGTTGGAATCGATCAAGTATGCTTCGAACAATCCAGGACTCAACTACGGGATGAGGACGTATTAAAAGAAGAGACACCACAAGAAAGGAGTCGAAGACTCCAGCGGCTTCACAATCCAACTACGTCTTGGAACTACAACTGACGACATCAAGAAGAGAAGGTAGCCACAGCCACAAAAGAGGACAGTAAGAACAAAGACGTGGGGGCAACTGCCGTAGACAAATCGGACGCCCCAAACAAGTCCACCGGAAAAGGAGTGCTGGAGAAGAAGTGTTATATTTGCCACCGAAAAAATCACATCGTCCGAGACTGCTATATCAACCCGAAGAATCAGAAGCGAAATAAAGCGAAGTTAGGGGAGGAAAAGTGTTCTAAGAAGAGAGAAACTAAAGAAGAAATCAGCCTGGATCAATGCTGGGTCTGCAAGCAAGTGGGGCACTGGGCCAAATCGTGCCCTCGGCGAAATTTTCAAGCGGACCCGGAGGAGAGGTCTCCCAGGTAGCCGCAGTCGAAATAACGGCGAATCGCCGATTAGGACTGATCACCCTACCAGTATTCGTTGCTCAACAAGCTTTCACCGCGCTGGTCGATGGTGGAGCTTCCGTCTCACTGATGACACTGGTTATGTATAAAAAGATCGGGAGTCATCCTCTGAAAGCCGCCGACATCTCGGTGCGAAGTTTTACTGGACCCGCCTACCCTTGTAAAGGAGAACTTCGTTTAACTATCGGGATTGGGTTGGAGGAATTTTTTGTGTGTGCTTATATATTACCAGAAGCCCCGCAGGATTTGATATTAGGTGTACCGTTCTTAGAAATTTACGAAGCCAAGATAGACCAACGGAAGAGGACAGTCACGCTGAATGAAGCAGTAACCATACAAGGGAAGGGAGTAGACAGTGAAGAAGATGCGAGGGTGACTCTCATAGAGACAATTCCGCACGAAGAACAAAAAGTGGCCGCCGTAATTCTGACGAGGGGAGTCAGAATGAAACCCGGGGACGTAGCTCCCCTGGACGTCTATTCTCCACTGCACGGAATATGCAGTGAGGCTAGGGAGAATTTAAAATAAGGTTACAAATGATCAACCAAAGTGACGAAGAATACCTTGGCGATCAAGGAGACGTCGTGGGCCAAGTGACGGAGGCAGAGATAATAGGGAGGGTAGTCGACACGGCCGTTCGATGCTCACCCCAAATTGGAACGAATGTCACGATGAAAGGAAGTCAAGCGTCGAGGAAGGACTTCGAAGAACGAGTGACACGCCTCAAGTCCTATGTTCTCGGCTGGAAAACATTCTCCGACGAAGAGAAGAAAACCGTCGAAGAATGGCTAAGGGATTACTCAGATGTCTTCTCACTGGATGGCGAGCCGTTGGGTTATAATGATTTGACGCCTATGAAGTTGGAAACACTGGATCACCCTCCCATATTTAGGCGTCCCTACAGGATACCTATTGCGCACGAAGAGGAGGTCAAGAGACAAATAGCAGAAATGCTGGATCAAGGAGTGATACAGCATAGCCGTTCCCCCTGATCGTTTCCCTTAGTAATTGTGAAAAAGAAGTGTGGTGCCCTGAGACTCTGTGTAGACTATAGACCTTTGAACGCTATTTGCATCAAGGACAAATATCCACTACCTATCATTGATGAAACCTTGGCCAAGCTGCACGGGACTCATTATTTCTCGAGCATGGATTTACGTTCGGGATATTGGCAGCTGGCAATTCACGACGACAGCATCTCGAAAACTGCCTTCTCAACGGGAAGCGGTCATTTCGAGTTCAGGGTGGTCCCGTTTGGGTTGTCCAATAGTCCACCAGTGTTCCAAAGAGTAATGAATTTTATTTTTCGGGAGCAACTGGATAAGGGAGTGTTCATTTACCTGGATGACCTCATTGTCCTTGGAAGGTCCTTAGAAGAACATGACGAAAGGGTACGACGAGCCTTGGATAGCCTACACACAGCCAACTTAAAGTTAAAGTTAGAAAAATATTAATTATTACAATCTCAGGTGGGTATCTGGGACACGTGGTCACCAGGAACGGGGTGAAATCACAGGAATCCAAAGTGGAGGCCATTGAAAACTCCCAGAGGCCAACTAACAAAATGTAAATGAAGCAATTTTTAGCCCTCGCCTCCTACTACCGAAAGTTTATAAAGGGATTCAGTCACATTGCGCGACCTCTTAATGAAGTGTCCACCAAGGAATCTTGGGGATGGGACACTCCGTAAGAGACCGCCTGGCAATCACTCAAAGATACTTTGACAACTGACATCATACTGGCGTACCCAAATTTTGATCAGGAGTTCATTTTGAACACGGACGCGAGTCAAGTAGCCATCAGGGGAGTACTCGCGCAGGAGCAAGAAGGAATCGAAAAACCAATCCTATTTCTCTCCAGAACACTAACGGGCGCAGAACTGAATTACTCCACCTACGAGAAGGAGCTGCTGGCAATCGCCTTTTCATTGAAGAAGGCTCGCCCCTTTATATTTGGTCAGAGAGTCATCGTCCGTTCTGACCATAAGCCGTTGAAGTGGCTTCTGAGGGAAGGACACCGAGAGCCCAATGGAAGACTAGCACGTTGGGTTATGACACTACAAGACTACGACGTTCTCATCGAGTACGTGAAGGGCAAACTCAACAGAGTGGCCGATTGGTTGTCCCGCCCGCCTGGAGTGACTAAGGAGTTTGTGAACGCGATATACGAAAAAGCGGTCATTGATCGCAGGGTAATCAGCAAACACCAGCAGAAGGACGCTGAAATAGCGCCAATTCGAACAGCCGTCGAAGAAATGAAGGCTTTCAGCTCGTGAGAAATTTGCTGGTTTACATCGATGTGAACGGGAGAGAGGTCTACGGATCTACAGAAGCTAAGGCTAACAAAGATCCTAAGATCCACTCTAAGGTTAGCCCGAGAGAAAGGAAAGAGGAGGGGGTTAAAAGAGGAGAGTAAGTAGCAAAACCTATCATTCGTGGGTTAACATTCATTCAGAAAAAGAGAAAGAAAGTCTCCCCATCATCATCCGCCGGCCACTGCCGACAAGTAAGAAAAATAGTCGAAGAGAATAGGAGAAGGGTGAAAGATGAAAAGAAGTAAAATAAGAACGCTTACAAACCATGCAAACACAGTATTAACTCACTGTCATACCGTGCAAACTACAGACATGCAAGTAAGGAGAGGATAAGAAAAAAAAAAGTAGGTAGAGTATAACAAAAAGTGGGTTAGTTTATGCTACGAGCTACATCTACGTTCGTGTTAGTCTAATTTTTTTTTTAATAATAATTTTATTGCTGGCATCACACGCTGGCATGTCACAAGCTGGCATTAATCGTCAACAGACTCATCCTCGACCACTACCACCAGAGCTCCTGTTGTTAATTGTTTATTTATTTTAAACAACGTTAATATTTTTAAAATGCCTATCTAAACCGTTCTTAAACATATTAACGCTGGTAGAGTTCATGACGGACGCGGGAAGATTATTCCATTTATCAATTACTTTAAACGTAAAGAAGTTTTTAGCGATATTAGTAATGAAACGTCTGCCACGCAACTTAAATCCGTTATTACGAGTATTGCTATTATCGAAAGTGAACAGTTTGTCAAAATTTACGTTATCGATTTTATTAACAATTTTGAAAACTTCAATAAGCTCCCCTCTTAATCTCCTAGTTTCGAGTGAATGCAAGTCTAACTCTTTAATCCTATCTTCTTAAGGCTTGTTGCGCAATGACGGAATTAGTTTCGTGGCACGACGCTGAACCCTTTCTAACTTATCAATATCCTCACGCAAATACGGGCACCAAAACTGAACGGCATATTCTAAATGAGGCCTGACTAGGGACTTGTAAAGGGGCAATATAATATTCTTCGATTTAAATTCAAAATTGCGCGCTATGAAGCGTAACATCCTATTAGCTTTTGCGCAAGACCCCAGACACTGGTTCCTATCTTTTAAATCCTTAGATACACGTACGCCTAAATCTACTTCCTCGTCAACGCTCGCTAACTCTCTATCATCCATCGTGTACAGTGCTTACAAGAAGTCTCACGCCTCTGTCTCGTCGCAAGCTAGTCTGTTAGGTATAAAATGGGGTTCTAGGACAGTTCATACCAGGACAGCTCATACCAGGACAACTTATACCCAGACAACTCATACCCGGACAACTCATACCTAGGACAACTCATACCTAGGACAACTTATACCTAGGACCAGAAAAAAAATGAAAAATTAATGAAAACATTTATTTTGTAAAATTAAAAATTAAATTTAAACATTTAGAAATCATGCAAGTTATTAATGAAAACATTTTGAAATGAAAACATTTAATTTTAAAATTAATGAAAACATTTATTTTGTAAAATTAAAAATTAAATTTAAACATTTAAAATTCATGCAAGTTATATATATATATATGCCCAGTTAGGTTCATTGAATGCCCCGTTAGGTCAACTGAATACCCGGTTGGGTTCATTGAATGCCCAGTTAGGTCAACTGTACGCCCTTGACGATTGGTTAGGTTTAGTCGTGATATTTTCGTTAAAACTAACGAAAATATCACGACTAAACCTAACCAATCGTCAAGGGCGTACAGTTGACCTAACCGGGCATTCAAATTTTATTCTATGTAAATAATGGTTCTCTATTTATTATATGTTTGCAATAAATAATAAATTTGTTGTTATTGTTTTCTTATCTTATTTTGGTTAATTTGCAGAGTTTAAACTTTCGGAGTGGATATAGATGAAAAGATCAACATTGGGGTGGTAATTGATGAAGAGAGTATGAGTTGTCCTAGGTATGAGTTGTCCTAGGTATGAGTTGTCCGGGTCTCAGTTGTCCGGTATAAGTTTTCCGGGTATGTGTTGTCCTGGTATGAGCTGTCCGGTCACGATAAAATGGGCGGTCCTTATGGCAGCGGAGGTGTGTTTGTGTTCGGATTGGTGCATATAATTGCTCTAACCCCATCAATGACGTCCACATTAGCTTTGTGTTGATCACTCTATCTATTTATATATAGAGACATACTGTATATATATAGAGTATGCAGGGGATAACGTGTCTCAGTCCCAGCTGTGGTAGTTGTCTTACAATTAACAGTCCCAAGTGCAAGTTACGTTAACACCTCCACATAAACTACCCTGGACTAAAATAACATATGTAAAGCCCTTACCCAGAAACCATTTAAAAGGTGTGATTTAAAAGCTCTCTCTCTCTCTCTCTCTCTCTCTCTCTCTCTCTCTCTCTCTCTGATCACACCGCATCCCATCAGAGGTCTTCAGCAGGGGCATCGGCAATGTATCCATATAACGTTAATAATAACCGAAACTCGGGGAAAATATACTCTCTGCCTTCCGCTCTATCCCAAATCCTTTTCTCTTAGTAACCTCTTAATACAAACTAATCTATCATATTTTGAGACTTTTTAACTCTGGTCGGATTCAATTCCATTCTTATAGTGTAAGAGATACTTAAATTCATGTGTGTATTATGCCATATGATGTGCGTAATAAATAATCATTTTTAAATAGTTGGAGCGTTCAAGGTCATCTGTAATAATCTATACACTACCCCTCAAGCCCACTCTCAACGCTTAGATTCCCCTAAGACACAGGCGTCTTCAAGTAACATGAATGCGTAGAGATCTAAGGTGTTAGATTCCATATTATATAATTTATGTGCTAGGTTTAAGAACGCTGGCATTGAAGGATGGAAGGAAGGGACAGTAAAAGCGATAATAGGTTTAATGAAGGAAGTGGAATGAGGATGGAGGTAAGCGTTGCTATGTCTAGGGAAACGAGGTTGGGTGGGGAATTACGAAGGGAGGAGGAAAGGGAGAGATGGGGCTAAAATGAACGCTGGGATGTGTTAAGGGAGAGGGTTCTAGGACAGTTCATACCAGGACAGCTCATACCAGGACAGCTCATACCCGGACAACTCATACCTAGGAGAACTCATACCTAGGACAACTCATACATAGGACCAGAAAAAAAAAAAAAAATTAATGAAAACATTTATTTTGTAAAATTAAAAATTAAATTTAAACATTTAGAATTCATGCAAGTTATTAATGAAAACATTTTGAAATGAAAACATTCATTTTTAAAATTAATGAAAACATTTATTTTGTAAAATTAAAAATTAAATTTAAACATTTAAAATTCATGCAAGTTACATATATATATCGGTAGTGTAGTGATTAGCGTCGCTGACTACGAATCTATCGGCCCCGGGTTCGAGACCCGACGGCAGCCGGCGCGCAGCAAAACCCAGCTGTTCATCCTTCCACACAATAAAGAAAGTGGTTGGTAGATAAATGGGTACCCTAGGTGGCCTAGTGGTTAAGACGCTGGGCTACTGATGGGGCGTGGTTCGGATTCCACGTTAAACTGTAGGTCTAAGGTGGAGTGAAAAGCTTGACCTTCGTCAGAATGAACAATTCGGGCGGAAGCTAACCAAAGGTAACCAAAGGTTATATATATATATATATATATGCCCAGTTAGGTTCATTGAATGCCCGGTTATGTCAACTGAATACCCGGTTGAGTTCATTGAATGCCCAGTTAGGTCAACTGTACACCCTTCACGATTGGTTAGGTTTAGTCGTGATATTTTCGTTAAAACTAACGAAAATATCACGACTAAACCTAACCAATCGTCAAGGGCGTACAGTTGACCTAACCGGGCATTCAAATTTTATCCTATGTAAATAATGGTTCTTTATTTATTATATGTTTGCAATAAATAATAAATTTGTTGTTATTGTTTTCTTATCTTATTTTGGTTAATTTGCAGAGTTTAAACTTTCGGGGTGGATATAGATGAAAAGATCAACATTGGGGTGGTAATTGTTGAAGAGAGTATGAGTTGTCCTAGGTATGAGTTGTCCTAGGTATGAGTTGTCCTAGGTATGAGTTGTCCGGTATAAGTTGTCCGGGTATGTGTTGTCCTGGTATGAGCTGTCCGGTCACGAAGGGAGAGGAGAGAAATTCATATGAAATGCTAAACACAAACTCAAATATTTATTTTAATGCCCTAGACCTAGAAAGACAAAGAGCAAAATACCTTAAACTAACAATGAATTGGCAAAAACAGAAGAGTCTGGTCTTAGACGTACGGATAGGTTTAACGTATGTGGCTAGAGGCCGCCACTCAGAATTACCACTACTACCTAAGTCATAATAAGGTTATTTACTATGACAGAGTAGTCATGAGTAGTTATGGAAATAAAATATGATTATACTGTTGATGGCTGACTATATTCAGTTGGGGTATAAACTATTGCTGACAATCTTTGGATCCTTGGCTTTTAAGACGAATTTTTTATGCATATGTTCAACAAAATACGAAATTGGCTGATTATTATTACCATTCGAAGGGTTGGTACCTTTCACAACCGAAATCAGTTTCAGAAGGGGTGCATGGTATCCTCATTTCCTTTATCGTCCCAGCACGCTTCACATAAGCCATTTACACAAAGATGGAAAGGCCGTCTGTGCACCACGAGACGACCCAGGCAATGCGGGGAGCAATGGTGACATTGCATGAATATGATGTGCCAATAAGAGAAATATCAAGACGTCTAGACGTTCATCGAAGCACTGTGGAACGGTGGATTCATCGGTATGAAGCAGAAAACTCAATCGCTACTTTGCCGAGGTCTGGTCCTCCGCGTTCAGCATCTTAAGAGGAAGATGCTGCGATTGTTAATCATGCCAGAGAGCATCCGTTTGTTCCAGCGACGCATATTTACAGACAACTGAACTTTCGTTGTAGCGTAAATACAGTGAACGACAGACTTCACGAGGCAGGGTATTTTTCTCGCCGTCCAGCTATAAAACCTGCATTGACGATTGAGCATAAAGAGGCGCGGATGGGATTTGCCTTGCAATACTTGCCGCAGGAGGAAGAATTCTGGAGAAAAGTTGTGTACTGTGACGAAAAAACATTTTCAACAAATAGTCATGGTTCCCTGCATTGTTGGAGGCAGCGCGGAAAACGCTATGAAGAAGGAAATGTTTTCCCGAGCAAACGTAGTGGTCACATCAATCTCGGTGTGGGGGCTGGATGTCTGGCTATGGTGTCGGAGAATTGACTCAAGTACGGGGTGTCAGGAAATGATTGCCCCCCCCCCTGTAGAGCAAAAACTAGAAGAGATAGATAAAAACCGGCGAGACCACTTGAAAGAGCGTTAAAATCTGAATAAAACCCATTATATTCTATTCCTGTGATTTTAATTCTTACCATTTTTTTCCCCACAGAAACCATGGCATCATCTATTTTGAACGATTCAGAGAAAAAGCGAGTTCTTGACCGCATTCGAGCTGTCACATTTCGTGAAGCAAAGGAAGCTGGTGCAACTTTCATAACTCGACACTGGGTGGCTGAGAGATTAAAAAGATCAGAAGACTTTGTCAAAAGGAATTGGAATAAGAATCCTGAAGATTGTGAAACAGAATTTCGAGGAGGAAGACCGGAGAAATTTTTCTCAAGAATCGAAAGACATTGTGCTTGCTGCATCACGGCGTCGAAAGAAGAGCTGCTCTGAGGTAGCGAAAGAGATACTTATCCGTCGTGGTAAGATAGTCAATCGGCAACTTGTGCATCAATTTCGAGTTCGCCAAGGCTTGAGTGCTTGGCATGAAATAGCTAAGCCACGGAAGAGTGATCTTAATATTGAAGATCGGCTATGGTTTTGTGATTATCTTGAGGAATGGACGGAAGACGATTTCCTTCACTTGGTTGTCAGCGATGAATTCTTCGTTTATGTCTCCAGAAAACCAAATTTTCAGAATGATCGGGTTTGGGCAACAACTCCTGATGAAGTCCCAGACGACCAGAAGTATCGAGAAATAGTAAAAAATCCAGCATGTGTGGGTGTTTTCATTATGTTATCTATTCTGAAGCTCATCTGGGTTATCAAACCAAGAGGAATCAGTTGGGATGGGCCTTATTTTCGAAATGTAATTTTAGCCCAACATGTAATTCCGTTTTTGAAAGACCCCGAGTGTGTTTTGGATGTTGAGCAGGCAACCTTTCTTCACGACAAAGCCCCCTGTATGAAAGCACTTGCGACTCAACAACTGCTTAAGGACAATAACATTGATTTTTTCGGAAATAATGAATGGCCTGGCAATTCTCCCGATCTTAATGTCTATGAACATGTCGGATCCATCATGAAGGATCGGGTGGAGTCCTTAATGCTGGAACAACCCACTCAGAATCGGTATTCAACAGAAATTATGACTGCAAAGATCAACGAAGTCCTTGAAGAAATGAGTCATGATACCGATCTCTTTGAGACACTTCTGGGATCATACCCCCGTCGATTAATGGCCGTCAGAGCTGCAAATGGGAGCAACACCCGATATTAAAACAAGTGTTTTTTATTCAAAATTAAACGCTCTTTCGCGTGGTTTTGTCTGTTTTTTTCTATTCCTTTCAGTTTCTTCTGTACAGGGGGGGCAATCATTTCCTGACACCCTTTAGATGGACGCTTTACTGGACAGCAATATTGCCAGATACTGGAAGAAGTGCTGCTACCCAGTGTTCGGGCGTATCTGGTTCCAGCGCCGGAACCATTTTACTTAATGGAAGATAACAGTCCCATTCATAGGAGTAACGTTGTGAGAGCGTAAGATCACCCAGAGATTATTAATCTAATTCTGCCACCACGTTCTCCTGATATGAATCCGATTGAAAACCTTTGGCCAATAATGATTAACGAATGGGAGCAACGCAATGAAAGAACATTTGAAGCACTTTTAGCTCACACGAGGAATAGTTGCGAGAGCTTACGCCGAACACCAAACATTCCCTACAATCTGACCTCTTCTATGCCGCAACGATTGCAAGAAATTATTGATGCCGGAGGAAGCTATACGAAATACTGATGTTAAAGCCATGACGTAAATCTGTATCGAATATATATTTATGTTAATATAGAATTTTATTATATTTTTATGTTTGACATCTATAAAAGTATATATTGTGACCATGAAAGAACTTTACTTATCCTTAGTTAGAATCTTTTCTTGCAATGTCTACGCTCGTGGAGATGATAATATATGCATTGTTGAAACAAACTATGGTAAACTATCTATTAGTGAGACGACCGTGACTTCCTCGAAATGCGAGCGCGTGAGAGGTTCACTGAGGAATTTGGTCATTAGATTCTTCACGTAGGATATGTATCACAAACAACAATAATGACAACAATTCCTAATAAATACTTAATAGCAATCATTGCATTTGAGCAAATAATTTAAACCTGCGTCAAAATAACAGGTATCATGCCATGATTTGGAATATTTGCCGAATTAGTCGTTCTCTATAGTCTACAGTATATATTGAGACGGTATAATGTAATGCCCAGCTAATATTATGATGACTAGGATTGCTCCATAACCATCCCAACATCCCGAAACTTGGTCATTCTGCTTCTTAATCATTTGTATTTTAAACACTAAAATGTAGCAGAAGTGACGTAATAATGGACATCATTGATTGGGTTAGAGCAGTTATGTGCACCAATCTGAACACACCTCCGCTGCCATAAGGACTGCCCATTTTATACCGAACAGACGAGCTTGGGACGAGACAGAGGCGTGAGACTTCTTGTAAGCACTGTACCTGTAATTATTGTTACGAGAACCTATATGTAAAACTTTAGAATTGTCTACGTTATATTGCATCTGCCACTTATCCGTCCACTTCATAATCCTATTTACATCGTCTTGGAGCCTATCGCTATCGTCCACGTTAGCAACGTTTCCGCCTATTTTAGTATCGTCCGCGAATTTTGACACGTTACTAGTCAATCCTACATCTATGTCGTTAATGTAAATTGCGAATAGCAATGGGCCTAACACTGAACCCTGTGGGACACCGCTACCTACATCCAACGACCCCGATTCACTACCATCAACAACGACCCTCTGTCTCCTAGCACGAAGCCATTCCTCTAACCAGTTAGCTACCTGACCGCGTATACCGTGCGCTTTAACCTTCGCAATTAATCTTCTATGCGGAACTATATCGAACGTCTTTTTAAAATCTAAATAAATAACGTCAGCCGCTCTATGCCTATCGTATTAGCGCACTATTTCGTTATAAAATTCTAACAAATTAGTTAAACAAGATCTATGGCGTTGAAACCCATGCTGACTACTATTAATCAAATCGCGACTTTCTAAGTGATCGATGATACGATCCCTAACTACGGATTCCAAAAGTTTACCGACAATTGACGTTAAGCTAATGGGCCTATAATTGCTAGCTACTGTGCGGTCGCCTTTTGAAGTCTTCAGGAATAATTCCCGTTTCCAGTGACTAATTACAAATCTTCGTTAAAGGGCCTACGATAACGTCTTTCAAATCTTTCAAATGTCTGGGATAAAGCGCGTCAGGGCCTGGAGCCTTGCTAACTTTTAACTTATCGATATAATGCGCAATCTCACTCTCGTAAATGGAACGATATCGTCCACGTCGGGGACATTATTTACGTCTTCTACGGTAAAAACTGTCGCAAAAAAGTTATTGAAAATACCCGCCATCGCCTGAGCGTAGGAAGCCAAAGCGCCGTTAACTTCCACTGGAGGGCCTATGTTATCTTTTATCGGCTTACGATTATTGACGTATTCCAAAAACTTTTTTGGATTATGTTTACTATCCGCAGCTATAAGTATCTCTAAATTACGCTTAGCATTCCTAACTGATCTAAGCTCGATATATCTATTAAAGTTAGCTGCCGTGCCATTGCGCTTATTAAGTCTATATGCTCTGTTACGTTCGTTTATGAACTCGCCTATTTCCCTAGTCCACCACTTGGGCCTACCATGATTTCTAGCGCGCTTCGGCCTACGAGGAATAAACTCCCTTTCGATATTCATAAAACTTTCTTTAAACGCCTCCCAATGCAAATTTGCGTCATTACCCGTAAATAAGTCACCCCAGTCTACTACTCTCATCCTATCCGCAAAACTATCAAAATTGGCCCTACGAAAATCAGGAACTTCTATTACGTTACTATCCTTAGTTTTTTCTATCAATAGCTTAAACCTAAGAATTTGATGATCACTACATCCTAAACTCTCGCCTACTTCTAAACCTTCGACTATATTTTCGCCGTTCGTCATCACCACGTCTAAAATATTATCACCGCGCGTTGGTTCGGTAACCATCTGTCGTAAAAAATTATCTTCCATGAACTCAACCAGTCTCAAACCCTCCTCATTACCGTAAAAGTCTCGTAATTACTATTAGGGCAGTTAAAGTCTCCGACAATTATACTATTCCAATTATCAATAAAGTTACCAAGAAGTGAGTGAAATCTAGTATCGGTATCGAGGGGTTGAACGGGAGGTCTACTGTATAAACAACAACAAAATTAAAATTAATACTACGCACCCTAACTTCAACGCATATCGCACCGGAAAATCTATCTTAACCTCGATAGCCCTAAGGGAATTACGAATTTGCAGCAAAACGCCGCCACCAATCCTATGTAACCTATCATGAGTAAAGAGTTTAAAACCCGGTATATCAAGTTCCCCCAACAAGTCCTTAGTCACGGTATTTAACCACATTTCAGTGATAGCAACTATATCGTAGTTACCGGAATAAATTATCGCCTTAAATTCGTTTAATTTATTTCTAATACTACGCGCGTTACAATAAAAGACGTTTAAGTTATTGTTTACCATTTGTCGGCGTTTTAAACTATTTTTCACGTCAGACCCGCGTTTCCAGGACCCACAACGTTTAAAGAAGGCTTCGACCTTACAGCTTTCGAACGTTTTCGTCGATTAGCCTACCTAGCCTAGCATTACTTACTTCCAAAGGTGGGCAGTTGCGCCGCAAAAAGTTGCGGCGCAACTTGCGGCGCAACATTTTTGGTTGCGCTTGCGCTTGCGGCGCAACTTTTTGAAAAGGGTTGCGCTTGCGCGTGCGGCGCAACTATTTCAGCAGAGTTGCGGTTGCGGTTGCGGCGCTACAAAAATCGTTGCGCGTGCCCACCACTGCTTATTTCATTAAAATGCACCCCCATCTTTTATAAAAAGGCTAGGATCACTGAATTCCGACCACAGCTTTACGAAGGGTACACTTTCCTCAGCACAAATCTCTTCTAATTTAGTATTCAAAAATATTGTTTTAGACGTAATCCTAAGACCCAAACTGTGCCTAGGGATAATATCGAGAACTAAAGACCTATCTGACCCTGCCTTCAGGGACCTAATTAAACCCCTATATCTCTCCAAAAGGTCAGGCACTCTCGTATCGGGCCTATACGAGTCGTTGCCCCCTACCATCGTCACCAACATCGAGTGACGGGAGGCAACATCAATCCTATCTACTTCGTCTCTAATTCTGTCAACCCTGGCCCCTGGGAGACAGACCCTCCTCCTCTCGGTTGGATTCCGTTCAACGAACTCTGTGTCCATATGGCGCACTATAGAGTTCCTAAAAAGTTGAGAGAGCAGCTCATTTGGAACGAACACACGGACGTTGGGAGCATTCATCCTGGAGCTGCGGGGACTACAGAAATCCTACGGGACCTCTATTTTTGGCCAGGCATGGTTCAACAAGTGCGGCAGGTGGTCCAAAAGTGCGACATGTGCGCGCGGAACAAACAGACGCGGAAAGAGACTGTGGAAACAATGCCTTGTGTGCGAGGCCACAGTCCTTGGGAACTTCTGCACGTGGACTTAGTAGGCCCCCTTCCTTCGACTGGGGAGGGCAGCAATTATATCCTCACGTGTGTGGACAGTTTTAGCAAGTTTACCATCCTGGCTGCAATGAAAGATAAGACGGCCCGGGAGGTGGCGGACAAGTTCTATCGTTTAATATTGTGCAAACTGGGCGCCCCTTCCGCAGTAGTATCCGACCAAAGCAAAGAATTTTGGAACTCTACCTTGCAGGAGCTCTTCCGGGTTTGGGAAGTACAACACCAACGGACCGCCGCATACCATCCCCAAAGCAACGGGAAGATCGAACGTCTGAACAAAGAGCTGTGCATCAAACTCCGAATACTTTGTGAAGAAACTGGACGAGACTGGGATAAAATCCTCGACACCGTGGAATTGTCCCTGAACATCCGAGTACACCGAGCCACGAGGTATTCTCCATTCTTCTTGATGTACGGGCGACCCCGCAATGTACCTTCGAAGCTATTCTGCATGCCACAGGAGGCGTGCCTGAGCCCGTACAACCCTGAGGAATACGCTGAAGACCGAAAGAGAAGTCTAAGCGAAATCTACCGCCGAGTGGAAGAGTTCAAGCGTAGCTATGAGAAGACCATTGGAATTAAGGAATTGAAACCGTTCGAAGAAAAGGCGCCCCATGGCTTGGTGTACATTGATTACCCACGACCGGGCAGAGGCAACTTGGAGCCCCTGTACGAGGGTCCATACATCACCCTTGAACAGAAGACTCCAGTCACTTATCTCCTGCATCACATGATCACTGGACATCAGATAGTGATCCATCGGGACCGCATCCGCCGCAGCATCGATGCCCCAGGGGACGTCGAGCGACAAGGCGGGGCGGATGGTGCAGGGGACGAGATGGGGGAAGGGTTACCACCCCTCCTCTCTGGAGATTCGCCCTCGGCACCGGAGAAACATCAACACGGGGAAGTGAACCGGAGTGCGCTTCCTGCCCACGGGCAGGATCGAGTGGCGGAACAGGAACCGCCGGGCGCTTCCGAACTACTTCCTCCCGGAGAGCCTCGCCCAGGAAATGGGGAAACATCGACTAGTGGAGGTGAACCGGAGTGCACTTCCACCTGGTTTTTCCGAACTACTTCCTCGGGGGACCTTGTGGGAATAGGGTCTCCCGGACAAAGCAGACAGGCTGCTTTCACAGGGCCATCGATCGAGCGTCCCTAAGCTCTTAGGCCCAGACCTCGAGTACACTACGAAGAAACCGAGAACGATTAAAACTAAATGTGCCAGTCTTGGTGTCCCAATAAAGGGGACAAATAAAAAGAAAGTAGTGAAAATTGTGAATCTAGTGATGATAACCGCCCCGAGGTAAGAAAGTTTGCATCGGAGTGCAAAATTAAAGGAGGGGAGGGATGTTGTGACGGTCAATTTGTATGCGAAAATCTCATATCAAAATGTAAATAAAAAGGGTAGAAAGAAAGAGTGAAGTGATTTTGAAATCGATTTAATTTCGCGTGCAAATTTAAATCTTTTAAAATGAACACCGACCAAAGTAAAGAGTGCCGGTACCCTGAGTATAGCTGAAGGCTGAGTGCGTAATCAAAGAGAAATTATTGTTTGACAGTCTTGGGTAGATTTATGGTTGAGTACGAAAGGGGAAAATACAGTATAGCTTAACAAGGGTCCGTTTCATTTTGAACCTTGTAAAGTTTCGGTTTGTTTATTCTTTGTTTCGTCGGAGGGAAACCCTCGAGAGAAAATTTAAATTTTTATTTTGAATTTTAATTTTAAATTTTAATTTTTAAATTTTAAATTTTAATTTGAAAATTTCTTTAAGAAAGGCGGAGCGTAGAATTTAACGAAGTTGAGATTAGAGCCAATAGAAGATCAGTAACTTTTGTACGAATGTCATTTAATGAAAATGGTTTTGATAGGCCCTTTAGACACTAAAGGGAGGAGTTCTTGTAATCCTGAGGTGTAACTTAGTTATAAGGCAGTTGTAGATCCGTCTTCGAAAGTTAAAAGTGGCTTCTAAGAATAACTCCTTAAAATCTGTGACATGTTTGAAAATTTCTAAGTTGATTTGAAATTGTCTCACGTTGTTCTAAAATCTGAATTTCCTTTGTTTTTGCGAACTTATGTGTAGGAGCTTTATTGTTAACAAAAAAAAAAATAGAACTTTGTGGAATTTCCTTTAATTGAATTTTGTTCTCATTAAATGTTAAACTTTAAGTTCGAGGCATATTAGGTTTCCTCAGGGAAGATTCAATATCGTGTGTCGAAGTTAGTTCCCGTGGAAAGCCGGGAAGTTAGTGCATGACCATTCAGTTATTGTGAGGAGTAATCTAATTTATTTGACTGACTTTTTTCTTGGAAAAATCTGCGGAACTCGCGCAGAACTGTTGACAGTAAATTTCCCAAATTTTTGTAAGTAAACTATCTTTGTAAACTACTTCTTAGATTACGAAATTTGAATTTAGTGCTATTGCTAAAGTTACACGCAAATAAAAAAACCTCTGTATAAATGTTTTTTTGAGACAAATACTTGCAAACATTTTCTTTAAATTAAGAATTTGATTTTTTTTTAAACAAAATTTGTAATCGCACATCCATATATTCCTTTCAATTTATGTCTTAATTGGAGTGAATTTAAATAAACTTTATAAGAGGGAGTGTGTCGTTTCTATGTTATCTTGCAATAGGCCTCTCTTGTAAGCTGAGGGTAAATTAACATTGAAAGTTTGAAATTCAAAGTGGGCTTCAAGTAAGCCGAGGGAAACTACGCGTATAAAATTGAAAGGCCATCCGAGTGGATAAGCAGAGTCATCCTGAAATAAACGAACCACGCGCGTACGAAATAAGTGCAATCGGAAAAGGGTGTGCACCACATAAATGAAGGGGTTGCCCACAACAATGTATTTACCCAAAAGAGATCCCATGGAATGAACGACTCTCTCTCTCTCTCTCTCTTTCTCTCTCTCTCTCTCTCTCTCTCTCCTCTCTTTCGAGATATATATATTTTTTTTACATGCGAAATCCTACATACAGATTAAAATGATGCAGAAAGGCGCGACGCAGGATAGACACACTTTAAATAATGTTTTACTCCTATTAAAAAGACATTTCGGCTAAAGTACGTCGAATGACGCATACGAACGCATATAGATATAGAAGGTACAGATTTATAAATGGTATGGCTTCCCTCACTCCCCCATCCAAGGGAAATGAAGGTCACTAAAGTAGGCTACATAGAATGACGCATCCAAACACACATATAATTATTTTTATTTATTCTCTTTCAGGCGTCCCTGTCGCGCGCACACGCCGTCACCGTCGTCACCCGGGCCCCGGTAGCTGCTAAAGTTCATAGTATGACCTCTTACACATATGTACAAAAAAAATTTTAAGTTTAAATTAGGTTAGACTAGATTTGGTTAGGTTAGGTCAGGTTAGGTTGGATTACTTCTATATTCAGAACAACATTAGAGTTTTGGGGAGGTACCCTTTCACCTTTATCTTATTACCCTTATCATTCCCCACCCCATTTTGAGAGATTAAAATTTTGTTTTCTCCTCACCCTCATCAGTAGTACAACCCTCGTTTCCCTCAATTGGCACTGCACCTCCAACCTGTCATACTCTAGGCACCCATACTATTAATGCTAACATTATATAACTCCTTACTACACCCCCACTGGAATACTGCGTTCAGTTTTGGACCTTATTTTTTTTTTTTACAGGAAGGAGGGGCCAAGGACGAATGCCCGCAAAAACACCCCCTCCCTCCCCCAAAGAGAAAGAAGAGAACTAAACTTAAGGTTTAAGGTTTTCGCGATGCCTGGACACTATTGTACATTTGAAAGATTGGAGGTCATCGATTGGGGAAAGATGAATTGAAGATTGTTCCAGAGTTGACCGATTAAGTAGATAAAAGATTGAAAATATCGATTAACCCTTACGTTAGAGAGTTGGACAGAAAAGACTTGAAAGAAGATTGTGAGAAAAGAGATGTTTAAGAATCTTCCTATTAAGGATAGATTCAAAAACTTTAGAAAGGCAAGAAATGAAAGCAATTGGACGATAGTTGGAGGGTTGAGAGCGGTCACCCTTCTTTGGGACAGGCTGGGTAAAAGCGAACTGCCAGCAGGAAGGAAAAGTACCAAATGAAAGACGAAGACGAAAGAGTTTGCGTAGGCAGGGTGTCAGCGTAGAAACACAGTTCTTGAGAACAACAGGAGGGACACCATCAGTACTGTACGCCTTCCTAGAGTTGAGCCCAGCTAAGGCAGGAAGAACATCTTTGGAGGAGATTCTAATTTCAGACATAATTAAGTCAGAGGGAGGAGATGGAGGACAGCACCGGAATCGTTTAGACAGAATGGAGAGAGAATGGAGAGAGTGTAGCGATGGACTACTATGATTCCCAGACTTAGAAACAACTCCAACGCTGCCCGTTTAAAAATGTTAAATTTGTCCTCACTTGTTAAAAGGCGTTTTCGAGAAGATTTAATCCAGGTGTTTAAGATGATTAAAGGTTTTGATAATGTTGACGCCAGAAAATGTTGCACTGCATAAATGCAGACAGAACCAGAGGCGTACCAAAGGGGAGGGCGACAGGGGCGAGCTAATAAATTATTATTTTGATTATTTTTATGTATTTAATTTACATATTCAATTAAATATTTTACATATTTAATTTCATGCGCCAATCGAAAAATGTTAGCTAGCTTTCTAGCGATTTTGTGTTTCAAGAGTATTGCGTCATTTTTCATGGCACCTGGCAACCGCAGTTTATCGATTTTTGTTTACATTCTTTTAAATATTTAGTTTGTGAACTTTCTAAATTTTGATAATTTTAAGTATTGATTAAAACTTTGTGTATATGAATGTGTTTGTGTGATCATGTGTGAAGGCCGCTTGGTCTCAAACATGTAACTAATAAATGAAATGAAACATTAAGTGTTATTTTTAAAATTTGGTATTCAATTTTTTACTCATTTTAAAATTTAATTTCAACGTTTTCATTTAGTTTACAATTTTTCACATTGTATTGCACACAAAATTTTGTGTGGATTTTGTTTGGATTTTTTATTTCATTATAATGGACTTTAATGTTATGGTTGTAATAATTCCTATTTCTATTAATTGAAATAGAGATAAATAATTTTTATGTACGTTCATGATGAGCTTATCGTTCAGTTAGAGATGATTGACTAGCTACTACTAGTACACATTATGAATAAAAATATAAAAATTATGATAAAAATCTGATTAGTAACATAATATTCAATGCAAATCGCAATTAGGATGCTTAGATTTGTATTAACATAAGAATAAAAAAAGTGCTAATTTCGAGATTGAGCATTTCCTTGGACTGTTACCTTTAAAAAAGAAAATTATTCTCAGGGGCGGATTAAGAGTTTTCGGGATCCTAAGACATTTTAGATTTTTAGTAGTAGGGGAGGCAAGAGCTAGCGCCGAAGGCGCCGAAATTTTTTCACTTTCATTCTCATCCTGTTGTAAGCTAGCAATTTTACTGGGATTAACAGTACTTTGATCAACATGCGCTGTAGAACCACTGTCAGTTTGGACATCTTTTCTTTGGAAAAATTTATAAAGGTCCATTATCTTTAGTCTTGTGACACCTGCAAATAGTACTCTACAAAGTTACTATACTTCTACGATTAGTTCCAAGTTCGCCCCCACCCCCCACTTGGCAAATTTTTGGGTACGCCCCTGGACAGAACTCGTGGCCGTGGCCTGAAATTAGTGGCTAAACATTATAAGTCTGATGAAGCTAAGCACTCTTTCCTCAATCGTATTTTTAATTTGTACAATAGATTGCCAGTCAGCGTAGTTCAAAGGAATTCGGTTGAGTCCTTTAAAAAGAGATTAGATGCTTAGCTTGCCTTAAACTTAAACCCACATTTAGGAGCATTTGTTACTGTAGAATTTTACTCGGATTCTCTCCTCTGCTTTAAAATTTTCACTTCTCTTTAAATTTCCTTCCTTTCTTTCAATCTCTCTTCTTTTTCTTACAGCTTACAGATTTTCTTACATCTTTTAACTTTCCTTCTTAAACACACAGCTTTGTAGGGATCAGCCGTTTGTTGCTGTTTGGTGTGCTTTGTATTTCTTTGTAAGTAAATATAAAACACCCCTTAGTTTTCCTTTCGTCTGAATTGTTCACTTTGACAAAAGTCAAACTTGTTGCCCCTACTTAAGCCTACAGCTTAACTTGGAACCTGACCCACAACCCAAGAAGGAAGTCAGAAATTACGGTTTCAAAAACAAAACTAAATCATTACTGACTAATACTGTAATTTTTTGTTTTTCAGAAATTTCATGTTTGTAGGCGAACATTTTTCCGTCATCTATTTATTCCAAAAATAAAGAACAGAGACTTTTTCCAATATTTCTAACCTCCTCTGTGGACGTCTAGTGCCAGCTTGTGACATGCCAACGTGTGGTATGCCAGCAAAAAAATAAAAAATAGACTAACATGAACTTAGTTGTAGCTTGAGTAAATTAACCCACTTTTTGTTATTCTTTATACTTATTTTTCTTCTCTCTTTATTGCATGTAGTTTGCATGTTTGCATGGTATGATAGTGTTTGAGTTAAGAATGTGTTGTAATGCGTTCTTATTTTACTTCTTTTCATCTTTCACACCTTTCCAGCCTAGTGAGCTGCATCCTCTACCTCCCTATGGAGTGGAGGATCGGTCTGCAACAGTTGGAAGAATGGGTTGCTTTGAGTTAAGAATGTGTTGTTCTTGGGTTAACCCACGAGTGATTGGTGTTGCTACTTACTTAACCCCTTATTCTCTTCTCTTAACCCCCTACTCTTTCCTTTCTCTCGGGCGAACCTTAGAGTGGATCTTAGGGTCTTTGTTAGCCTTAGCTTCTGTAGATCTGTAGATCTATTTATTAGGAAATTTTATACTAATCAAATATAAGGAGTGCTGCAAATGTCGTAGTGATTTTTTAGGAGTTTAATCATATTTTTAAACAACTATATTTTTCTGAAGAAAACGTAAATTCCGCGTGGTTTGTTCAAAAAGGGAACTGGAAAATTCGGTTTGTTAGTGCCATTACGTCATATAGTCATTGCCACAAGAGTTTTCATAGTGTCCGATGAAGTAAAATCTCTTTTCGCAAGCGCTGCATTCGAGGTGGCGTGGCGTTTGTTTGTTGGTGCCGTTCGCAACGTTAAACGTTAGCTCAATAATTCTAATATCGATACCGATGATCTGTCCAGTTCTATCAACCTGAAGCGGATAAGTGAAGCTGCAAATGTCTCTGAACACTGCTCAGATGTGGTTTGCTAAAATTCCTGAAATCTGGGAAAAAAATACGACTTTCGTAACACCCCTTAATAGAAGTGAGAATCATAACATAAATTCTTTTTTCATTTTTTTTGTAAAGAACAGATCTTCACTTCGTGTTTCACGCTTTGAACGGTGTTCAAATAATCCTTCTAATTTTTAATGTTTTACTGGCATATAATAATATATGATAATAGAGACAACTAATTTTTTAAATTTTGCTAAACAAGAATTTTCTAAACTTTTGACTTGCAGCTACCAATAAGTTTTTCTTATTTAATGGACAAATTTATAAACAGATTGATTCTTTGGCTATGGAATCCCCTCTTAGTGCCACTTCAGTAAATATTTTCATGTCACTATGAACACTTATGGCTACAACAATGTCCCACTTCTTTTAAACTTTATCTGTATATAAGACACATGGATGATACTTTACTTCATTTTAAACAGAAATCTCATAAAATATTTTTTTTACTTACCTCAATAATTAATCAACAGAGAACCATTAAATCTACTAAAGGAGAAGAGTCTAACGACTCCCTACCTTTTTTTAGACGTTAATATAACTAAACAAAATAATAAATTTACTGCTTCAGTATATAGAAAACCCACCTACACTGGATTAGGTACCAATTTCTTCAGTGATTTACTTACTATACACAAAGTCAATTGTATAAGGATTTTAATTTACCGTGCATTTCATCATTTCATTAAGAAATTTTTTTCTTCAGCTTTTCTTTCTAACAACCTTTATACCTGCCATCTTTTCCAATCATCCGTTAAAAGATTTCTCAACAAAATCTACCAACCGGTTCATAGTATTCCAACTCTTGCAAAGGGCATTCGATATTTCAGATTTCCTTTTTATAATTATTTTAGTTCGAAGTTGCAAACTGACTTATTCACACTTCTTATACCATTATACCCTCAAGTTGATTTTCGGCGGTTCATATGTACAAAGTCTCACAATATCAGATCTTATTTTCTTCATAAAGAAAAATTACCCGACGCTCGGATCTCTTCCGTTGTCTACTTTTTTAAATGTACTTGCTATCAGGCTAATTATATTAGCAGTACCTGCCGCCAATACAAACAGGATAGATGAGCATCGGAAGATTTTCAGTCGTACTTCACGTCTTTAAAATAAACCTTCAAAACTCCACCCATTGACCCTTCCTCGTTTCAAATTATATACAGCGCTGATAGCAACCAATTTGTCGATCTCGACATTCTAAAATCTTTATACATTCGTAAAAATCAAACCCACTCAACGATTGCGCTTTTCTTTTCATTTGATCTCGTTATTACTGGATAATGCTTAGGTTTTTTAACTGCTTACTTTAAGTTTTATAGCTTGTGTAGTAGGGTGGCCCACTTTTCAATTTTTTTTGAAAAGTATAGGTGATCGTGGTTTTTCCCATTATTTGGCACTATACTAGCACATTGGTACCATTTTTACAAAAATTGATCAATATTTAGGGGTCTCGCATCGACCTTGAAATTACTAGTTTTTTTTAAAAATGCATACTTTTTAACGTTTTACTGAATCAAGATAAATCATTAAGTAGGGATGTTTTCTGAATCCTCTTAATGAGAGAAGTCGTTTGGTGTGCCTGCCAATGTCATACGACTAACGGTTTAAAGGTTGTGCCTGTATACAGGTAATACCAATGTGCTAGTATAGTGCCAAATAATGGGAAAAACCATTATCTTTAATGATTTTAAGCATAAATACAGTTTTACCACATCCTGTAGAGCCAGATATAATACATGTGGAGGGGCTCGTGAACCTGAATTTTTCTACAGAATCCATCTCTAACACGTCACACTCCTAAGTGGAACATTTACAAAGTATAATAAAATATTAAGTGGTGCTCCTTATATTCTACAGTCTTCTTTTTCCTCTTCTTCCTCAGAACCGTGTATGACGATGAGGATGAGGCACTGTGCCAGCAACATGTCCCCATCATCGATATTGCAGACGACACCGATGACAGTGCAGTTGTTGTTGAGGCTACAGACTCCACCCCTGCTAGCGAACGCCCAGCAACGCCAACTGTTGCACCCCCACGGGACAATTCGAGGAGAAAGTGGGGGCATGATGAAGTTGATGATTCGCTCTCCACGTCAGGTATAAATCGTGCAAGGAGTCCGCCCATCATTATACCCCGAGTGATAGAGCCCCAGCCCGCTACGTCTTACGACACAGCCCCAGCATTAGTTCCTTCAACAAATAAAACTATGCCCCCTTATTCCTGTTCAATTCCGGTCGTACCCTCCACAGCAGTAGCATCTCATTCTGTAGGGAGTAGCATAACATTCGAGCTGGTACGCACCGCCACCCCCACCCTAGTCCTGACTAGAAATCGGTACGTAGTCAGGGTCGACCCGGGAACCATGTATGGCAACGGTGTTGAACACGACTACGTATTCAGAACAGTGAGGGACGTAAAGTCAGAACGCGGCTGTCCTTCGGGTTCGGGTCAGATGACGGGAATATAGACGATTTTTGGGTAGTAATACCCTACAGGCGCTACGTTTATTTAAATATATTGTATAAGTTTCCGTTTATCATATTTATTCATTTTTTTATTTGATTTTATAATTTTAGCACTGATGATGGAAATTGAAATTTCCGAAACGTTTGTAAATAAACACGCACCATCTCCTCGTCCTCTTATTCCTTGCTAAGCTTCGGTTCCCCAAGAACAAACCCTTCAATGAAGTTATATATATATATATATATATATATATATATATATATATATATATATATATATAATGCAAACCCATAAGGAAAAAGAAAAATGATTCCAAGGCCTTTCGTGTATTTAGAAGTACACCCCCTGTACTTCCGAATATACGAAAGACCTTGGAATCATTTTTCTTTTTCCGTGTAGGTTTGCATCATTCATTCATTTCACGTGTTTAATTGTGAAATTAAATAGGAATGTTTGCTGTCGTGTTGGTCCTTCTTTTCACATATACAGGGTGCGGCATAAGTCGCTTTACCGAGAACAATGAAATCACCTTGCGAAGAATAATATTTATTATTTATTACAGAAATTGTTCAAAGTGTCCTCCATCATGTTCAATACACACGTTACAGCTTTGAACCACTGAACAACAAATAGCACGACACAGTTCTTTGTTATTATTCAACGTCTCGAACTCTTGGCGTATCAGTCTTCATGTGATCGACGTTCCGAGGTTTCTGGCCGTAGGCTCTATCTTTGCTTATACCCCACATTGAATAATCAATGTAATGTGATTATTCAATGTGGGGTATAATCAAAGATAGAGTCTACGACCAGAAGCTGTGGGACTTCGATCACATGAAGACTTTGATACGCCAAGAGTTCGAGACGTTGAACAATAACAAAGAGCTATGTCGTGCTATTTGTTGTTCAGTGGTTCAAAAATGTAACGTGTGTATTGAACATGATGGAGGACACTTTGAACAATTTCTGTAATAAATAATAAATATTATTCTTCGCAAGGTGATTTCATTGTTCTCGGTAAAGCGACTTATGCCGCACCCTGTATATGTGAAAAGAAGGACCAACACGACAGCAAACATTCCTATTTATTTTTCTATTAAACAGGAAATTGGAATTGAAATCCCAATTTTCTGCTGAATATGGAAGTTGACGTTATTATGATTTCGGCATTTGAGAATCACTGATGATGCAAAAGTAATTTGTCGAAACGTCTGAAGTAGAAAAATAAAGAGGAAATTTTGCTGTCGTTTTGTTCCTTGTTTTCATCTGTAAGCTCCGTTTAATCGTACTAATGACTGGCAGCATGGGATTTTACGATTAATTCGCTTTCTATAAGTTGTTCAAATGTTTAGTCAAAACTCTTACCCCCTTTTGTTGGTACGGTCTCTAATTCTCATGTGATTAATAACTAAGATTTAGTTAACAAGTTAAATGCTAATGGCTCTTTAGAACTTTATTTCTAAAACATTTCTAAGAAAGGAAATCATCAAAAAGCGACTGCAATGGCCCAAGAAAAATAAGGATTTTACTGCTGAAAACTAGTATAGAGTCCTTTTTGCAGATGCGTCCAAAGTGGATTTGTTTGATGCACACAGGTCAATATGAACGAGTATATGTAACCTAACTCTCTAACCCTAACCTAACCCTAACCCTCTAACACCTAACCTATCCTAACCTAACCTAACTAAACCTAAGCAGTACACGTTTATTTTTAAATTAGTCTCTTGTCTATCGCAATAAAATAAATTGTAATCCTTCCTATATTTACACTGTTTACCACACTGCGAACACTGACGGGATGTCAATAAAACACCGTGATTAGAAAAAATATCCAAAGCTTTGCTTCATCTAGTTCAACAATCGGATTAAATCTTTAAAATCGACTTTACAACCGTCACATGACAGGGCGAAGAAACAGTGAGTGGCCTCAGCTTTATAATTATTTATTGCTTTATTATCATTTGCACACTATATAAAGCATAGTTTTCCACGTTATATTTCGTAATGGTTCAAAATATTATGTTGTCAGGTTAAGGGGTTGGTTTGAGTTCTGCAGAATATTAACCAAAATTTATTATTTTGCTTTTCATATAAATAAACACTGAAATTAATTACGTCCTTTTTTAGTTAAAATACTAACGTATGCAGTGTATCATTTATCATATTTCAGTTAAAAAACAAAACAAAAACCTTACCTAACAACAAGGAAATTGCCCATATGACGACAGTTGCTGATTTAGCTCTGGCAGGAGTAGATTTGAATTGGAGAGGAGTGCAAATAGCATACCAACGATCAACGCTTATGGCTGCCAGGGTCAGCACAGAAACAGACACTGAGACAGTCTGTTTGAAAGAAAAACTTTATAAAAGCAACTCTAATTGGAGAACGGTTTATTATCTTAATTAAAAGTTGTATACAAAGCTAAGAAACTAAAATATTTATTTTAGTAAACAGAGTGATAAAAGTTTGACTTAAGAGCTAAATTACTGCTCATACTCCATAAAGGCACTTTACCATTTAAATATACTACGAACAAAAAATAGACTGAAATTCCTTAAACGTAAACATTCTGTTTCAAAACTAATTTCGCAGATTATCAAGAATTTATAAGCCCTTTTATTGAAAACTAAACTTTGTATAATTGAAGAAAAACTCTTCAAAAAATAAATATTGCAATTATTTTCACATGGAACATAAAAATTTTTAATTATTTATTTTACCAATATTTGTCCCTTAAACCTTTGGCTTCACTACATCTAAGATAATACATCTCATTACCATTAACAACTATTATCATATAAAATCACATTGTTACTCATATCAGTACCATCATCCACTTAAAATAGGGAGTTGAACATATATGAGCATTATATAGGGTATAAAATATTTCAGGTCTGAAAATACTATAAGATTAAAAAGAAACAAAAATACATTAGTAACTCGTTTACCCACTGTATATCAATAATTTTTTTATAGATCTGTGAAACCACGAGTCCATATAAATGGAGATTAAGATTTCTTTCTTCTCTTTAGTAATAATGACATTTTTAAGACATTTAGGATAACCATTTCAGTCAACGTTTTGTAGCCGAAGCCATACTGATGTGAAGAGAATATGCTCTCATTCTCTTCAGGAAGGTAAGAAACAAGGAAATTAATTGATTTAGTAGGATACATGGAAAGTAATCTAATGGAGATTATATTCTTATTTTGCAGCTTTAAATTTATCAGATATGGATGTAAAGTCATTATTTAAAATTTTCATCATAGCTCTTTTGTAAGAAGTGGCATGGTAACATGTCGAAGACAGGAGTCGAACCTAGGACTTTCATAGTCCGAATCCAATTACCAACCAACCGAGCTACGGGTGATATCCCATATAGATTTAAAAATTTAATTATTGTAAGTTACATTTAGTTTAATTAACTTTGTTATTTCACGATGTGTAAAATATAGTTCAGAAATTCTGTTATGGAGCTGTAATTTGAATAATTTGTCTCTAGATTTGGTTGACTGATTAATTTCAGAAGTGGGAATTTTGGTTGGAAGCTCCTCCGGAAAACATAGCCTTTATGGCTGTTCTCCGGAGTTACTCTACGTAAAAGACTCGAACTCCAATTCAGAAAGTGATACGTGGTTTTGATATATTTAAAAAAAAACTGTTTCTCATTTGAAAGACAAACTATTACAAAATAAGAAATCACAGAAGAACGTAAACAAATGATCTGGGTCACTCGATGGCTCAAGGCAACTAATTTGAAGTTTAATTATGTTACCATATGTGGTTAGCCAAGTGAAGTTTCAGAAAAAATATGACAACATATAATATATATGAAATATATTTGTTTTTATGTAGAAAGAAATGGAAAAGGGCGAGTGCCCGCAAAAATGCCCATTTATATGAGAAGGGGAGAGCCAAAATCAAGGGCTCTGAGGCCCACAATGCCATTTTATTTTTATTTTTTTAATAAATTTTGAAAATATTGTGTAGTGTTAAAACGCATGTATGTGTAGTGAAGAATAGAGGGAGAAGTGTGTGTGTTTGAAAACATGCTGGACTGTTCACAGGGTAGATGAGACAGAAAAAGTTCAGCTAAAGAGGACAGTGACAGGAGAAACCGGAGCTCCAACACTCCCTGTCTCCTGGCTAACGTTCCTCCCCCCGGAGAGTCTACAATCTCCTCGTGATACAGTATATATATATATCCCTAGTGGCGCCAATAGTAAGCCACCCTTTTTTTACCAATTGCATCGAACTTTGTAAATAAGTCGGACTTTTTTGTACTTATTTTTGAGGTTAGGTTAAATTAAGTCAGGTTAACCTAACCTGACCTAACCCAAAAACATATCAGAGGGTGTGTAAAGGCTGATAAAGCATAAAGGACGACTTATTTGACTTTGAGTTTTTGAATTAAAATCTTACGCAGTAAAAGTTCGAAAAAATAGTCATTGTATAGAGTAAAAATACTGTTTCTTTAAACGTTTTTATACTAGGGACACTCAATATATTTTGCCCCACCCCTTTTTCTTAGCTAAATAATAGGCCATGGAGCTGAAATGTCTTTTGGGACGTAAGTTTGAACTTTCTGCGCTTCACATAACCGGATTTTTCCAGTTTGAACCTCCCCTCCTTGTATAAAATCGCTTTTAAACGGCCCTTGTATAAAACCGATGGTTAAGGCAGTTTCGAAAATGGCGCCTAACAGTGCTGTGCGTCGTAAACAGAGCGCTGTTATCGAGTTCTTAACCGCAGAGAAGGAAACAATTGGAAATATTCACAAAGGTCTACAAAACGTTTACGGAGATGCTGTTATTGATCGAAGCACAGTTGGAAGCTGATCTAAACGTGTGAGATCATCGGAGAGAGGGAGAGCCAGCCTCGATGATGAGACACGCAGTGGTCGCCCGGCATCGGCTGTGACATCTCACACTGTGCAACGTGGTAACAGCATCATTCGATCAAATCAGCGCGTCACATACAAGGAGCCATCACTGGAGCTAGGAATTAGTGAAGGAAGTGTGAATACGATAATTCAGCAACTGGAATACTCAAAAGTGAGTTTACGGTTTGTTCCTCGAGAACTGACTGATGATCATAAAGCCCAAAGAAAAGAAATTACTTCTGAGTCGTTGGTTCGATACGAGACAGAAGGGGATGACTTCCTTTCACGAATTGTGACTGGGGATGAGACTTGGGTACACCACTTTGAACCTGAAACAAAACACTAATTCATGGAGTGGCATCACGCAAACTCCCCACGCAAGAAAAAGTTCAAAATGGCTCCCTCTGCAGGAAAGGTTATGGCCACCATCTTCTGGGGACATGAAAGGGGTGATTCTGGTGGACATTATGAAGAAAGGACAAACAATCAACTCAGAGGCATATATTGCTACCCTACAGACACTCCAGAGGCGTATAAAGCGAGTTCGACCGGAGAGAAAACTGGAAGACGTCCTTCTTTTGCACGATAACGCAAGGCCACACAACAGTTTGCAAACATGAAGGGCCATCATATCATAAAAATGCGCTTGACTGTGTTACCCCACCATCCATACAGCCCGGATCTGGCACATTTAGACTTCCATTTGTTTGGGCCAATGAAGGATGCTATTCGTGGAAGAAAGTTTCAGAGTGACGATGAGGTTGTTGAGGAGGTTAAGAGGTGGCTCTAGCGAAACTCAGCGGACTTTTACCAGCAAGGAATAAAGGCCCTTGTTTCGAGGTGGAGGAAAGCCGTAGAAAAGGATGGAGACTAAGGTAGGTTGATTTTCCGCATTTTTTAAATATCGACTTTGGACTAGTCGAGATAGTCATGGCTTAATATGATAATAACTGACAAAAATATTCAGATCCCTAGCTTTAACCGTTTTTTGAGGAAACCGTTTCAAAAATCGTCAAAAAATCGTACCGAAAAATACCGCATTTTCGCAATTTTCAGCCGAAAAAAACATGCTATTTTCATAAAAAATCCTGAAAAAAGTTACAATTTTATTGAAAAAATGTAAAAAAAACATGTACAGAGTCAAATAGACACATTTAGATCCCAATATCATCATAATTTTCACTGTAAGAGCCCTTAGAAGCAAAGGAAGGCCTCATCTGGCGGCTTAGGGCTTTGGCCAGAATGTGTTTGTGCCTTGATTCGAGTCCATACACAGTATGGGAAGCTTCAGATGTCAGCTTCACGGCCCTTTCAACACTCTGAGAATGTGAAGGCAGATCAGGCAGCTCCAGCTTGGCGACATTCAGCAATGCTTCTTGAAGCTCCTGGTCAGAAATGTCTTCTGTGAGAGCAGGTTCACAGATGCCACTTTGAGAAAGGTTGATTAGTTCTGACCAGTGGGTAGCTTCAATGTTGATGGCTGTGATCTTCTTCAGCCTCTTCTTGGCTGGCTTCCCACTTCTGAAAGAATAATAATTAATTTGTTTTTATTCCAGTTTAAGATTTAATCCCTATCAGTCTCAGAATTGCTGATTTAAATTAAACTTAAATTAAAAAAAAAAAACCCGAGTTCTATAAATCCCCATAATCGAATTTTTTTTCAGAAAGAAGGTAAGATTATTTCCATTATCAGAGGGGAAGGGGGAATTGGGATAAGAAAATGTGAAAAAAAATTCGATTATGGGGATTTATTGAACTCGGGCCTTTTTTTATTAAATAAATCCCCATAATCAAATTTTTTTTTCACATTTTTTAAAATTAATAAATGCTTACCTGATGGACAGAATTTTCTTGAGAGCAGCTTCTCTCACTTCCAAGTCATCAAACTTCATCATGGAGTACAGCACATTCTCGGGCAGCAAGGCAAAAGCATTGTACTTCAGGTTCTTGAAAGCAACACCCTGGATTTCTTCAGACTGCTGCTTGATCCTCTGGATCATGTTGAAGATGTACAGCTGCTGATTGTGGAGCTTGCTGTCCCTTTTGATCTCAAACCAACTGACTGCATACATTTCCACAATGAACTTGATGGCCTGGTAAAGCTTATCTTGTAGTTCTGAAGGGTAAGCACCTCTGGTCCACAAACACATCAATCTAATTGCCAAAGTCAACCATCTTGCATGGTTTAATGGTCCAATTTTCCAGGCAGCAAATCTTGGGTTGACTTTGCCCCTGGAAATTTCAAGCACATACTCCAAAAGAAGCCTCTGGTCGCTACTGAGATCATTCAGTGTCTCCTCAGCAAATTCCATGTCATCCAGGGGGCCACTGAGTTTGGTGAATTCCACTTGTGGCAGATCTTGGTAGTCAATTTCACAGTTTTTTCCCAGCGGACCAGTGAAAGCAGTGGGACTTTTGGTACTGCCATCAAGATGCTTGAAAACAGCTCTGAAAGGAAGCTCATTCTGATGGAGTGAACAGCCAATGGTGTGCAATTTCCGCTCAATTTTATTTTCCAGAGCTGTTACAAGGCCTCGCTCCCAGCCAGTGTTTGTATTTGTGTTGTCAAGGAGGACAGCTTTCAGGGTATGAACACTGTTAAACTCCCCCAAGACACTAGCAACTTCTTCACCAAGAAGAACTCCAGTCGCACTTTTAATTGGGATGACTCTGTGAGTAAGATATGTTCCACTTTCAGTTCCCGGCTCCTTTGTGAAAGTCAATTGGTGCTCTTGTCCCTTTCCTTTCTTCAGCTTAGTCTCCCCATTTTCATCCTTAACTTCTCTGTACAGCAAAGTGTCCTTGTCAACTTTCCCATCAACCCCAATACAGACTAACTTTTCCAGACCCTCATTGTGCTTTTCATCACTTTTCACTTTCATTCTAGCTTTTTCCTTGTCCATTTTCGATTTATCAACTATTATCTGTTTCACATCAAGGCCAGGCTTAAGCAGGTCCACAGATCCCAGCTGGAAAGAGTCCTTGGGTCCTATTTTGGCCCTCTGATCTCTCAAGTATTCCCTCTCCTCTACTGGAACCTGAAATATTAAAGTATATTAAATAGCGGATCTAAAATAAGAGATAAAATCCTGAAAAAAATTGATTATTAATTTCTATTACCAGGGGGGGGGGGGAAGGAAGATTACAGGAGGAAAATGCGGATATTTTTCAATTACAAGCATTGAATTTCCTTCCATTTAAAAGGCACCTAATCGCACTAAGTTAGGCCAGTTAAAAGTTAAAAAAATAATAGCATTACCTTCTTACTGGGAGGACAAGTGCAGATTATGTGCTGTGTTTGACAATTTTCTTTCTTGCATTTCACAGCATTGTCATTACAGGGACGAACAGGTAGCTTACAGGTGCAAGCAGAAATGTCAAAAAGTTTATCCAGCTTTTCCTCCAGATTCTGCTCCTGGACTGTAGAAAGAGATTTCCTGTTTATCTCTTTTGCTTTCTTGAAGCACACTTTATCCACCAATTTCATTACATAATATTCCTCATACAGGGGCAGCCGCGGGTTCACTGCCTGCCAGATCTCAATCACATCCTTTGCTATCATTTTAGCAATATCATAGTCTTTCAAGTCCGGGTGGCTGTTTTGGAGGAAATACTGTACTGAATAACTTGGCGGATGGTAGGAGGCTCTGTTTTATCCAAAGCGGAAGGCTGGCCACTGAATTTTTTGGCACTATCACTTTGAGTTAACACTGCAGACTTCTGTTTTTTACCCATTTTTATGAAATATCTGAAAATAAACACAATTAAATGAACGCATCATAAAATAACTTAATTTAATGCACATTTTATAGGTAAATATCATTAAAATATACAAAATAATACACTAATAAACATCTATAATGCATTTACAATAAGTTTCAAGCATCGTTTTGTTAAAAAAGCCGAATTTTAATTGATTATTTTGATGAAATAAGGTCCGATATTTTGTTTGTTTACATTGCGCGAATGCCGCGCGCGCGATTTTACGCGTAAAATTCGACAATTTTACAATTTAAAAATAATTAACAATCCTCAAAAAATACAATCATTTTCACAAATATGAGTTGTTGCAACGTTTTTTATATATTAATACCTTTCTATCTAGACTAGTCCAAGATCACAGTTCCAAAATCAACCTACCCTAATGGAGACTATGTGGAAAAATAAAAACTTGTAGAAAAGGCATGTAACTACTTGTGTATAATATTTCTGGAACTTACAAGGAAACTTGGAAAGAAAAAAAAACGGGGGGGGAGGGGCAAAATATATTGAGTGGCCCTCGTAGAACTCCCTTACATTAACATAAGCGAACGTGATTAAAACATTTAAATTATAAAGTTTGGTATATAATCTGTTCGACCTACTACGTAGAAAATAGTCGCGGACGAAAATTTACACAAATGTTCGACCAACTTGGCATATATATATGAAAATGAAAATGAAAATGAAAAGGTTTATTGGCAGACTGTAGTCCATATGACAAATATTATTAATACGATGAGAGTTCATATACTAAGGATAAAAATATATACAATTCATTAGAAATAATCCTGCACTGTCGAAGTTAAGTGGAGCTACAGACAGACGTTTTCGTACCAAGAAGTCCATGGCTTAGAGGATAAATGGCAGGACTCATGGATAGCTTGGATGATCGGGTTGGTTGATTTTTTAATTCTTTGCATTAGACTGTGTTGAGCACGTCTTGTTACCTCCGTGAAGCTCGGAACATTGCGGGTAGCAAACATTTGCGAAGCTGAGCATCTCGGGGGTAATTTATGTAAGAGTCTAAAAGACCTGCTGTACAGCAAATTTAGGGTTCTGCCAGAACCTTTTTTATAATTCACCCAGAGTTGCTGACCGTATATATTACTGCAGAAAGTACGAAAGAGTGTCTCTTAGTTTCACTTGTACAGAAACGAAAGTTCCTTATGGTCATATTCGCTTTAGCACACAGGCTTCGAGATTGTTTTCTTATATCCGAGTCATCACTCAAGAAGCTGGTAATAGTTTGACCCAAATACTTAAACTCTTGTACTTCCTCAATTACTTCACCATTCATTTTAAACCTTATATCAGCTGGCTGATTACAGCTTTCAGGATGAAATTGTATAACCTTAGTTTTTGTAACATTAAAAAGAATATCATGTTTCTGCGAATACACTTCGCAGACAATTAGTAGCCAATCCAGACCTTTAACAGAGGGACTTATTAACACCATATCATCGGCATAAACTAAGTTATTTATCCTTGTTATCTATACAACATCCCACTGTTGCCTCATTAAGTGAAGCAATTAATCCGTCAATATACACATTAAACAGCATAGGGGAGAGCAAGGAGCCTTGTCTCAACACGCATGAGGAGCCAAAACACTCGGATAGTACATTCCCCACCTAACAGTGAAAGATTGGTGGGAATACCAAAATTTCAATAAATTTAATATGTACATGGGAACCTTCCTGTCTTCTAGTTTTGCAAATAAAATATTGTGGTTTACCCTATCATATGCCTTATTTATATCAAGGAAACAGCTATAAATGGTTGAATTACTGTCAATGTATTTAGATATTGTTTCTTTAAGTACATAGATACACAGGTCAGTTGAGTGGGACCTTTTAAAGCCAAACTGATTAGATGTCCATAGGAAATCATTTAATCGGAGTAACAAGAGTTTTTCTAGTAGTTTCGAGAAGCAGGAAGCGACAGCAATAGGCCTGTAATTATTGTTGACAGAATGTCTCCGTACTTATTTTTGACCAAGGGTAAGATATATACCCTCATGAACTCTGCAGGGATATAGCTATGAGCAAGCATGGCTGATAGGAGCAATGATATATGCAGACATACTACGTCATTTGCATATTTTAAGTCCTCATTCGATAAGTCATCTACCCCTGACGCAGAACCAATCTTTAACTCTTTAATTAACCTCTTTACTTCAGAAAATGATATCAAAATATTTTCCCTTGTCCCTCTCACAATCGTTTCGCTGCAATCTATCTTAAGATTATCCCTACTCACACTGTTAAGAATGTTAGAGTAGTGGTTTTTCCACAGCTTTGCAATTTCATCCTCCCCCGACACCCATCGATTGTCGGAGGGAGGACATTTTTGACACCCGTTTGATTCTTAACAAATTTCCAAAATTTGTTATTATCGTTATTTATGCGAGCTTCACAGGCTTTTGATGCTCGAATAGACTCTTCTTCTTATTCACATCGCCTTATGGCCGCCTTATACTGACCCCGACTTCTACACATATTCATGTATACTTGTCCTAATCTGGATCTACCATGAAAGCACGACAAATCATAGATAGACGTCTTTCGATTCCCTCTTCAGGGGGGCAATAAAATCATTCCATCCAGGAATAACCTTAGTATGATAGTTGTAAGATTTAATCAAGGGGCTTCCTGCTTCTCTTAACAGGGATATTATCTTACTGTAATACCTATCTATGAGTTTACAGTGAGAATCATTTGAGCAAGGATTATTACAGGTAAGGTGCAAATTTCTAAATATTAAAGAGGTGACATGTTCTTTCTTTGTATTCTATTCTCTGCTGCATATTAACATTGGACCAATCGACGCGATTATTCTTACCTATTGAGTTCTTGTTAAGTCGTGTTGCGCATAAATTGGTAACGTTAATTAATATTTCTAATGGTCTATGATCAGAAAGAAGGAAATCATGCAAATATGAACTCTAACGATTCGATCCTTTAGATTATTACTAGTGAGACAATGATCAATCCACCTGGTGGTACCACTCATATCGCTAACTTATGTAAAATTACCACTGGCTACCCCTAATACATCTATATCACTTATACTTAATTTGGCTGACTCGCACATGTTACCCAATTCTACAAAGAATTTCGAGTTCACATGTGCGTTAAAGTCCCCCATTATTATACAGTGAGAATATTTGGGGTTATCTGATAATGACTTAATTTTGACAGCAAATCAATGTATTCATCTAGATTACTGCCGTTGTTGTATGGTAAATAGCAGTTTACAATTAATATGCAATCATTGTTCACTTGTAATTCAATGCCTAACAACCTTACATTATCGCTTGTTAAAAATCTTATATATTTTGACAAATTTTTCCTTAATAAGAAAACAACACCACCAAAAGGCCTACCGTACATTAATTCATCTGACAAGTCTACTGCTGATGACGCATGGTACATAAAGTCATCATCAGTGGTGGGCACCGTTAACCAAAAAGTTAACCTCGATAACGATAATCCGTTAACCCCAATTTTTAACTCCGATAACGATAATCCGATAATTTTACTACAAAGTTAACGGAAGTTAACGATAATCCGTTAACGATAACTATTTCTTTACTAACATTTAAAAAAATCAAGGAAAAAAGCTTTAAACCCATAGAAAATGTTTATTTATGCAAAATCCAACAATAAATAGGTATTTAACTGTATTTTTATCAAGTTTTGCAACTTTTTGTTTAATAACTTTTTTTTTATTTTTTATAAAAAATGTACTGATTACATGTTTTGAAACCCTTGTAACCACTAACCATTAGCTACATTTTAATTTACCAGAGAATTATTATGGCGGGAACTGAAAGGTAAAATTAAATTTTAGGCACATTTATTAAAGACTATGATACAATGTGCTGGTTGCCTTTCAGAAAGACCAACTTCTCAAAGTTAGGCCCAACTGCCAGTCTTGACCTCTTGGGCCTCAGGATGTCCTTGCCGAGAGAGAAGAGCCGTTCCACTGCGGCAGAGGACGGAATTGGCGTATTGTACTTCAGGAAGAGGTTCATGAAGATCTGCTCCCTCATGAAGTCAAAGTCGGCCATGTCTACCTTCCCATCAGTGTCCAGCCAATATTTTATCTATGAATTATTTAGTCTATAAAATAAAAATACTTTGTACAATCAGTGAATAAAAACTATTATTCAAATTTTACATACTATATATACTTTTTTAGAGATTTACTAACGCAGTGTAAAAATACTTATTCATTAGTCATTACTATAAATTAATTTTTCTCAACCGTACATTTTACCATACGTATCTCCATACGTATTAATATATATATAATATTATAGGACTTTTACTAACGTTAAAAGAACCTTCTTACCTTCAATAAAAAGCGCACAACCTCCCCTTGCGAGATCTGGAAGCAGACTGAAGTTATGGCGGTTTGAATTCATTCGCGGAGCGGTGATCTTCCGTGAATGACTCCTCGCAGTTAACGGACTTTAACAGACTAAATATCGAGTTATCGGAAGTTAACTGGTCCGATAACGATAAATGGAAATTAACTTCCGCTAATAGTCCGTTGAAAAAAGTTAACTTCGTTAATTAACTGTTATCGGATTAACGCTTTAGTGCCCAACACTGGTCATCATGGATGGTAGAGAGGAATTTTAGCTCTTGCTAAGGTAGCCAGTGCTCCTGCAGGAGTATCAAAATCTGCACTGTCGCAGATTTTATGAACATCTACAGTTGAATTCCTCACTGACATTACATTACATGAGACTATTTTCAACAAGTTATACGCCATGACTGATAGAGAATTTATTATTAGTAAGATTATTATTATTATTAGTAAGATTATTATTATTATACACAGTACAACTTTCAGGCATTACCGTTAGGGCGCCTATTATTATTATTTTTGCCTCTTATCAAATCTCCTGAAAAGTGAATAAACCTTAACAATAATACCGTCTGGCCATTGACTCATATTATACGGTTGAAATGCGCATTTACACCTTTAATTATTACTTTAAAAGAGTTATAATACGGAGATTTCGTGTTTAGTTTATTAACTATCACTATACTGTGTTCACCAATGATTTCTTCTATCATGTGTCGAATATCGCTTGCCTCGTTCGAGAGCTGAATTCGCGACACAAATAGGGTGAGATTCTCCATCGGTGGCCTCGCCGCGGAGACCGGTTGAGGAGACCTTTGGGACGGGCGCCTATTAACAGTTACCTACCCGTCCTGCTCCCTCGATCTCCCTGAGGCAGAGTTCGCCTGCCTGGGGGATGAGTGGCACAACCTTTCGGGGATAGGAGGCCCCTCCCTTACTCTGTGGCTTGGTGAGGGTGTGTTAGCGGTGTTTATACCCTGACGGCCGCCCGTGCCTCTCCTTCTTCGGTGGGAGGGGGGGGGGAACTGCGCACCGAGCAATGATGCCTCGACTCTCGGCATTGGACCGTCCCTGCTCCTCATTGTGAGATCGGGAGCAGGGGTCCTTTCCTGACGGCGGGGGGGTTGACCGCTACCCCTGCATGCTGCGTTTCCACCCCACCTTCAGGGGGGGAGTTGGAGACGGGGATTTCGTTTCCCTCGCTGCTCGACGCGCTTCTTGGAGATCTGGCTTGCTGAACTACTTCCGAGTAACTGGGCTTTGGGAGGAGCGTCTCTTTCAACGCATCTAACTCTGACCGGAACTGTTCTATCGAAATCGCGTTTTTCTGATTTGACACCACGTGTTGGTGTTTCAGTTCAACTATCGACTTTTGCACCTCATTATACTGTTTGAGGAGCACCGAGACGTTTACGTCACCCATAGAGATTACCGGTATTGTATGGAAGTTAGTAACGTAAAAGGCAATATTATTCTCATTATCCCGGAGGGTCGACACTTTATTTATAATGTCTTTCAGGGTATTCTCGTTTTTAGAATTACCTCTACGAGTTGGGAGGGAAGCACCGAACAGGGTGTTTAATTGTACCCTCGCATGTTCTATTTCTTCTGAATCATAAAAATCATGACAGACAGATACAAGAAGGTCTGACCTAATATGATCTACTTTGTCGAATATAAAACATAACAGAGGATTTTCTACAAGATTTACAAGATTTCCTTTTTTCGTCCCTTTAAATCATGCTCGGGATACCAACAGTTCGATGTTCAGGCATCTTTTCACATTAATTATGTAACTATTTCTATGGCACAAAAAGTATACACGCGGAGTCACTGTACGATTATACCGTAATGAAACATACATTTCCCGCGATCACCGTCAAAACTTTTACTTTTAAACGGAAAAATGCAGTGTATATGATGGGGGTAGGGCGGGAGAGGGGAACGGGATGGGGATGCTATATATATATATATATATATACATCATTGGAATGCTTGTTGCGCCTTGCACAGCAGAAACCCTACCAAACAGAACTTAGAGAGGGGCTGGGAGGGCCGAGTGTGTTACTGAAGCTTTCCCTGGTTCTCCCTTAATATGTATACTACGATAAATTTGGTGCAAATTATCCTAGCCGTTAGGCGTGTATAAACTAGCATAGGGACCCATCCCCAAGGGGGACTGGGAGGGCCGGGTTTTGTTACTAAAATTTTCCTGGGTTTTCCCTTAATGTGTACAATATACTAAATTTGGTGGAGAGTTCCTTGCCATTTAGTCGTGCGTATACGAAGAGAAATCATCATCATTATCATCATCATTCCCTGTAGTGTCTCGGGAATCACCGGAATCATAGGAAATATCTTTAATGTCTACATATACTGTGTATATATATATATATATATAATATATATATTATATATATATAATATATATGTGTGTGGTGTGTATATACTGTGTGTATATATATATTATATATATATATATATATATATATATATGAAAATGAAAATGAAAAGGTTTATTGCAGACGATAGTCCATATGACAAATATTAATAATACAATGACAGTTCATATAATTCACATTAATGAAAAATAATACATACAGTAATGTCGAAGTTAAGTGGAGCTACAGCCAGACGTTTTCGTACACGATAATAGTAGAATGGGCACAAAATGGACGAGTGCAATGCAATTTCAAATGTTGCAAGATGGTTTCAAGAGTGCCAACTCCCTTCCCCCTTTGTTGCAAGGCACCCATAGTGTCAACCCCCCCCCCCTTTGTTGCAAGGTAACCCCTAATTGGGGGAGGGGGTTGCTGCAAGAGCAACAAGGGGTTATGCAACTTGGAGGCGGAGTTATCCCCCAAGTTGCAATGAACCCCCGCTGGGCGAGACCTCTTTGGGGGATAAGTTGGGACGGCCTCACCCCCCGAAAGGGGTATACCTAACCTAAGAGAGAGGAAGAGAGAGAGAGAGAGAGAGAGAGAGAGAGAGAGAGAGAGAAGAGAGAGGAGAGGTGTTCGCTTAACAGGAGCCAAGCGCATATTAAGACAGCCGAGCGGCCGTTGCCTTATAGGGCTCATAATCAGCCAGTCGGCTTAATCAGCCCGTGCTTCCAGGCATCATCAGCCAGTTGGCACAGTGTATACTTCGTTTGGCACGTACACACCCGTCTATACGCCCATAAAATATTACGTTTATATGCGTCGGGCGACCGCGTTAAGCTGTAGGTCTAAGGTGAAATGTAGGCGAGCTCGAGACCCGGCGGCGGCGCGCTCTTCCGCGGATGCTAGCCAGGATGACCTATTGATCCGCGTTAAACTATAGGTATAAGGTGAAGTGTAGGCGGGATCGAGACCTGGCGGCGGCGCGTCCTTCCGCGGATGCTAGCCAGGGTGACCTATTGATCCGTGTTAAACCGTAGGTCTAAGGTGGAGTGTAAACATCCTTCCACGGTTCGTAGGGACAACCAGGGGATCCCATTATTACAACATTCGGTCATGTTGTTTATCTGTTTGTTTATTTCTCTCTCTGAATATTGATTATTCATTGTTCATTTTTACATATATATATAGATATATATATATAATATATATAGTATACTTCCCCGTATAAAAGTAGGTCTAAGGTGGAGTGTAAAGCTTGACCTTCGCCAGAATGAACAATTAGGACGGAAAACAAAGGCGGGCCTATATATGTACATTTCTGGAAAAAGGTTCATCTAAAAATTCGTGTAAACATCTTTCCACGGTTGGTAGGGGTACCCAGAGCGCCCTAGCAGGGCTCTCTCTCTCTCTCTCTCTCTCTCTCTCTCTCTCTCTCTCTCTCTCTCTCTCTCTCTCGCTCATATATACACATACATATATATATATATATATATATATATATATATATATATATATATATATATATATATATATATATATGTAAAAATGAACAATGAATAATCAATATTCAGTTTTACATGAGGAGCCAAAGTCGCCTGATGCGATTTTGAATAAAAATTTTATTTGTTGCTTTCTATTTTTGTTTGTGTCACAACCCTACGATCTACCATTTCTATGGTTTAGTCGTATCCATATTTCCATTTTTCATTTATTATAAAATTTACTATAATTAATTATGGTTGTCTTGCATCTCACCCTCGTCCCTAGATTATGCAGGATTGGAACCCGTAGTTGTACTTCTTAGTCCTTAATACCCACTCTTTGTCTCTAATTCGTTTCTTTTAAATCCTCCCAATAATGACTTATCACTATGACGTCATAAATAAAAAATTTTATTCACGGTATGGAAAACTGATGAGTGGGTAGTTGGGAGGTAACGAAAATGGTTCACTGAGTAGGTAGGTAGTTAATCTAACAATCATTAAATTCCTTTTATGTCAATAACTGGGTGGATGAAACCAATTGGTTGCTCACCAGAGTTATTCTCCACTAGTATTTATATACTGTGTGGGAGGAGCGTGCTCGGTAATAAGGATACATTACCGCTCAACCAACCGAGGAATAAACCAAGACAACGCTGGTACGAGAAGCCCGCGAAGAGGAGAACAAAGGGAGAACGAAAACGAAGAACGGGCGAGAAGACGTACCAGCAAAGTGCGCTCTCGAAAACATAACCGGAGAAGGGAGACACTCCGATAACAAAAAGTAAGTGACTAATTGAGTTTTTACACCAAAGTTAATCTCATTAAATTAAGCTGGGTCAGACAAGTTAGGCCTACATTGTGGCCTAAGACCCAGCATCAACTCATAGCTTAACAAAGGTGAAGGTAGATTGCCCTAACCTAATTCTTGTGAGGAATCCTACTGTGGACCTCAATTTATCTGCCCGCTCTGGACCATTTCCGGAATCTCTAGGCTGACCCCTCTAGGCTAGACTTGATCTACTCTATAGTTAGACTGGAGATATAAGGGGTGGGTTAATTGTGGACCAATTCATACAGAGCATTTTTCGCATTGGTGGTCCGTGTGTGGGGAATTTACAAACCTTAAGCTTACTTAACAAAAATTGCAGAATTAGGCTAAATAGCCTAAGTCTAGCCTAAGCCTAACCTGAGCAAGCCTAATTAGGTCTACAACCTAGGGCCTAACTAGGAAACATTTACATTAAAGGAGTCTCATTCTCTTATAAGCTTAGACCTGAGTGACACACAAGTACTTGGGGGGGATTAAACCAAATTTGAACTTGACTGTTTTGTCTGTGCTCTCTCTTCTCTGGTAATTTCTTCTTGTCCTATATTTTATTACGATCCCCAGTTAAACAATTTTGACTTAGACATGGACAGTGCGGAATTGAAAAAGTTAAAAAAGAAAAGGGGGGCAAAGTTGGGAGCTGTTACAAAGGCTGTGAACACTTTTAACAATATTACACAACCAGGTAAGAAAAATATAGAGAGTGTAATTATTAAATTAGAAATTAAAAAGGAGGAAATAATAGCCATTAATGAGAGTATTTCAGAGTTAGTTGAATCCGAAATGGCTGAAGAACAATTGATAGACCTTTACGCTGATGATGATGATCAGGTAAGCTCAATTGAACAGCAAATAAGGGAACTACGGTCTCGGTTGACTGACTTAACACCAAAAAAACCTAATTCTGATTTTAATCAAAGTAGGGCTAACCTTCAACAAAATTTAAGTGGCATGCAAAATCCTGAGTCACAAGAATTGAGGGCTCAGTTACCCATTTTGCAAATACCAACATTTGAAGGGGACACGGTACAATTCCCATCTTTCATTGACAAATTTGAGAATTTAATAGGTAATAAACCTTATATTTCAACTGTTGAAAAGTTTAGTTACTTAACTAGTTCCCTTAAAGGCCCAGCCTATAACCTGATAGCCTATTTACCAGCCGTAGGGGATTCATATGAAGTAGCTATTGATCTTTTAAAACGTAATTACGTTAATAAAGATGTGATTATATATGAATTATCTCAACAAATTTTTGAATTTGCACCCATAAAAGATAACCATAGTGATATGGAAAATTTTTATACAAAATTAGAAGCTATTTAGGACAACTGGTTAGCAATGAGAAAGATATTAAAACTTCATCTTGGCTTATACAAAGCATAGTACTTAGGTGCCTTCCTTCGAGGGTTAAAGATAATTTAATTCTAAAGACGGGAAAAAATTATCCTAATTTAGAACAAATAAGAGAAAACTTCCCCAATATCCTAATTAATTACAACTTGAGAGATTTTCCAACACATAAGACCCAGACTATGGATAAACCAAAGACTGTTCCCAGAGACCAACTAGCTACAGCCAAACAGACAAAACTTGATACTGGAGAATCAAATGTGACCAACTATAATACACGAACACCTACATTACAGAACTTTAATGTAACTGCTGCCTCAACTTACACACCACATTGCAAATTTTGTGCAAGTAATGAACACAGTAGTACTGGGTGTGACAAATATTCAGATTTTAATCAAAGGGCTAAAAGATGTGAACAGTTGAACCTGTGTAAAAAGTGTACTGGCCAGGGACATTATAAGAAAACTGTAAATCTAGGTTAAGATTCAAGTGTAAGTTTTGTAAAAGTTTACGACATGTCTCATCAATGTGTGATTCACCAAAGTGTCCAAACAATAGTACTCAAACTCAAAAGATACCTCCCCCAAACAAAGGTAATCAAGAAAATGCCACTTTCATGGGACATTCTGCTTGTTCAAACAATGTAACAAGAAACACTGAGATTCTTTTACCAACTATTACTTTGGACTTAGTGAATAGTGAGGGTAGTACCACTCCAGTGAGATGTCTTATAGACTGTTGTTCTCAACAAACATTTGTTTCAAAAAATTTAGTTAATAAATTGGGTTTGACACCAAACCCGAATGAACAAAACTTCAATATTGCGTCCTTTGTTAAGGATAACTCGGACAAAAATAGCTATAAGACAATTGACCTGGAACTACATTTAGAAAGTAAATTCAAGAAAATTGAAGCAGTTATTATTTCTAAAGTAGGACAAAACAAACTGGTTATACCCAAACTAGAACAAACCATAAATCATTTGAAAAAACACTACAAAATAGCTGATAGACATATCACTAACAACACAATAGCTAACATTGAAATGCTAATAGGGGCAGATTATATTAATCTTATTCATAAGGGCATAGTAGAGATAGGTAATGGTATAGCTATTCAGACTCCATCAGGGATAGCCCCTTTGGGTGACCTATCAGACTACAACCTAGACCTAAACCAAAACAGTGCATGACCAACAAATACTATGTGCCTCAACTCAGTCCTACATAACACCTGTAAGAATAGCAACACTTTGAATAATATTATCTCAACTGAGAACATTAATTCATCATTATCAAATGAAACTTGGATGAGGCAATTCAAACTTTATGGTTACTAGAATCTGTGGGTATACATGACACACATCAAACTTCAGAAGATCAGTTAATGGTAGAAAGATTTGAAGACACCATTCAGTGTAAAGACAATAGTTATTTTATTGAGTTACCTTGGAAAATAAATTGTCCAACTTTAAGAGATAATCTCAAAGTAGCTAAAGGACATTTATATAAAGTAATGAAAAAACTCAAACAAGAATAATGTAAAAATATATAATAATGTCTTCAAAGAACAGTTACAGAAAGGCTTCATTGAAGTAACAGATAACCCTTTTAAAAAAGATGGTTGTCATTATTTAACCCATAGGGGGGTTTATCGACAAGATGCCCCAACAACAAAACTTAGAGTAGTATATAACTGTAACCTCAAAGACAGTGATAAACACAGTTTGAATGATTGCTTGATTGAGGGTCCTAATCTCATTTCTGACCTTGTGAAGATCTTACTGAGGTTCAGGTTAGACAAATATGCTGTACAAAGTGACATTTCGAAGGCATTTTTGAGAATAAATCTTAAAAATGAATATGATAAGAACCAACTTAGGTTCTTATGGTTCAAGGATCCATTTGATTTGAATAAAGGGTTCATAACCTATAGATTTAATGTTGTGTTGTTTTGGAGCCAATTGCTCACCTAGCCTATTAGCATTGACAATTAAACATCATTTAAACCAGTTTAATAACTCTCTAACATTGAACTTCCTTAAGGAACATTTTTACGTAGACAATCTAATAGGCTCAACGACAACAAAATCTGAATTATCTGAAGTCTATGAACACTCTCAAAACATTATGCAACAAGGTAACTTTGAACTTAGAGAGTGGATTTCAAATAATGAGGATTTAAACAAAAAGATTTTAAAAGATAATAATGGTCTTACTGAGCCATCAGACAGAGTTAAAACTTTAGGTATGAACTGGTATTTGGATGCAACTTCTAACAGTCATGATTCAATCTGTACTAAAGGTTTTAAACTTGATGAGGAAGCAAATACTAAAAGACAAATATTATCAGAGGCTTCCAAAATTTTTGATCCTATGGGTCTATTCCTGCCTTTAACAATAAAATCAAAGATTCTCCTCCAAGAAATTTGGAGGACAAATGTTGGGTGGGATGATCCAATAACAAATGAAAATCAAAAATCTTGGAAGAAGTTAGCTACTGATTTAACAAAAGTGCAGAACATTAAAATTCAAAGGTGCTGTGGGTTTAGGGATAAGCCCCAGAGGCTTCATGTGTTTGCTGATGCAAGCACACAAGCTTATGGGTGCTGTGCGTATCTTGTAAGCCCTACAGAAAGTCATCTAATTTATGCAAAAGGGAAAGTTGCACCTCTCAAACCTACCCGAACCATACCTCAATTGGAACTATTGGCTGCTACATTAGCCATTAAAACCATTTCATTGCTTAAGGATGCTTACTATGATGTGTTCATAACTAATATCCACGTCTGGCTTGACAGTCAGATTTGTCTTGCCTGGATACGGAATGATAGCATTAATAGTAAGAATATCTTTGTAAGAAATAGGCTAAAAAAATAGCTGACGCTAATGAAAGCCTACAAGTAAACTTTCACTATGTTCCAACTAAACAGAATCCAGCAGACTTTCTGACCAGAGGTTTATCCTACAAGTTGTTGAAGTCAAACAAAACTTGGTTTATGGGACCAAAGTGGCTCTGTGATACAGACCAATGGCCTGTGGAACAAGTTAACTTGACATTAAATTTAATCTTTTCAAATGAAAAGGTTGAACCAATCACTAATTTTGAACGGTATTCTGATTTCAACAAACTTGTCAGGGTGACAGCCTACTGTTTGAGGTTTGCTCACAACTGTTTAGCTACAATTAACAAACAGCTAAATAAAAACAATCATAATTATACAGAAGTTGCAACCCAATACTGGATAGGCCAAGCCCAACAAAAAGAGTACAATAAAGAGTTAGAATTCTTAACAAATGGGAAACAAACAAAAGAACCTGTACCATCAGTAGTTGTGGATCTAAACTTGTTCAGAGATGAGGAAGGCCTTCTAAGGTGTAAAGGGAGATTAGACAAATCAAAACTGTCATACAAAAGCAAAAATCCAATCCTTTTACCTAGATTTAGCTATTTGACAACATTAATCATCAGAAAAATACACAATGATGTATATCATATGGGGGTACCACAGACACTAACTACATTAAGAAAAACTTATTGGATACCCAAGGGAAGGATCACTGTTAAAACAGTCCTGAGTGAGTGTGTCACATGTAGGCGTATTCATGCTAGGCCCTATAGGAAACCAAATCCTCCTGCTTTGCCAGAGGAGAGAGTTACTCTCAACAGACCCTTTGAGACTGTAGGCATTGACTATACAGGAGCATTGACTGTAGGGGTGGGTGACACGGAACAAAAAATGTACATTGTACTGTTTACATGTGCAGCCTCACGAGCTGTTTATTTGGATGTTGTGGGGGACCTAACAGCAGAATCTTTTGTTGCTGTCTTTAAGAGATTCTGTGCACGACATTCAGTACCCAAGACAGTTTGGACTGACAATGCTACATATTTCAAAGCTGGTGAACAAGTCATCCACGACTTGTTAAGCAATGAATCACACAATTATATATACAAAATCAAAACATAAAGTGGAAGTATATTCCAGTTGCCTCTCCTTGGTATGGTTCTATCTGGGAGAGGAATATACAAACAGTAAAGAATTGCTTGAAGAAAGCAATTGGCAAAAAACAGATACACTTATTTGGGTTACTCACTCTCCTGGCTGAGATTGAGAACATCATTAACAATAGGCCACTCACTTATGTGAGTGACAACATTAATGACCCAGAACCATTAACTCCAAATCATTTGATTCGGGGAGAACAAGTTAGTCTCCTGCCGGACTACAAGATAGACTCTTCAGAAGACCCAAACTGGACTCAACGACATGATGAGCTCCAGACTAAGTTACAACATTTAACTAGAGTTAAAGCTCATTTCATAAAACAGTGGAAAACTGAGTACTTGATGGGTCTAAGGGAGAGACATAAACAAATGACTAAGAAGGATTGGTCTGACACAATTAAGGTAGGGGACCTTGTTCTCATACATGACAGTACTCGACAATACTGGCCTCTGGCTAGAGTTTCAGAACTCAGACCAGGGGCAGACGGGGTAACAAGAGTGGTCAAATTAAGGACTTCAACGGGTGACACAACAAGAGACATTTCTCTTTTGTACCCTTTAGAGTCTGGACCCAAAACAATGGACTTTGGAGAACCTTCTCCACTGACAGTAACAACTGGAGACACTGAACTTCCAGTAACTATTCCTTTGACAGTAGGAGTGGTAACGCATCCTACTACAACATTGACAGACACAAGACCTCAGCGACAAACAGCATTAAAAGCGAGACTATTTTTACAACAAAAAATAGATGCTGGGGAATTGTAATTTTATCTTCTAACTTTCATTTTTTCTTTTCTTATGGTAAAGACCATAGACAGTTTCATCCTATGGATGTATATTTTCCTTCTAATTAAATGCTACACCTTCTCCATGAGAAGGTGAGGATAGGCACTGTTAATCAGATTAACAGGCATTTACAGTTAAATAGTTAGCTAGTCTACACTCAGACAAAAATTGGTGACAATGACACCAAAATTTTTATCTCCCGGGGCCCCCAGTATATGGAAACTGATGAGTGGGTAGTTGGGAGGTAACGAAATGGTTCACTGAGTAGGTAGGTAGTTAATCTAACAATCATTAAATTCCTTTTATGTCAATAACTGGGTGGATGAAACCAATTGGTTGCTCACCAGAGTTATTCTCCACACTAGTATTTATATACTGTGTGGGAGGAGCGTGCTCGGTAATAAGGATACATTACCGCTCAACCAACCGAGGAATAAACCAAGACAACGCTGGTACGAGAAGCCCCGCGAAGAGGAGAACAAAGGGAGAACGAAAACGAAGAACGGGGCGAGAAGACGTACCAGCAAAGTGCGCTCTCGAAAACATAACCGGAGAAGGGAGACACTCCGATAACAAAAAGTAAGTGACTAATTGAGTTTTTCACCAAAGTTAATCTCATTAAATTAAGCTGGGTCAGACAAGTTAGGCCTACATTGTGGCCTAAGACCCAGCATCAACTCATAGCTTAACAAAGGTGAAGGTAGATTGCCCTAACCTAATTCTTGTGAGGAATCCTACTGTGGACCTCAATTTATCTGCCCGCTCTGGACCATTTCCGGAATCTCTAGCTGACCCCTCTAGGCTAGACTTGATCTACTCTATAGTTAGACTGGAGATATAAGGGGTGGGTTAATTGTGGACCAATTCATACAGAGCATTTTTCGCAACGGTTTCCATACCTTCAACACTGAATCACGTGTTTAGTATTTGCACATCTTCCATATTCAATGTATGGTAAATTCTTTAATAATAATAATAATAAAAAAAAACTTCATTCTATATACTTCATTATTTACTATATATGTTGTGTCCTACCTATTGTCTACTGATGCCTATCAATCTGTCAATCCATGTTTACGCGTGTCTATATTACGCACACAACCTATTGTGTTACGTACATGTAAATACGTCCACATCTATTCTTTTTACTTTTTTCTTTTAAGTGCGTTCACCTCTCGCAATAAACTCGAAAATGTTTATGCAAGTGTACGTAATTCGATGATCACAGCATAAATTGAACATCTGAAGACGTAAAACCTCCTCTCCCTCTGATTTAATATTTATAACTTAGTAGCATGTGTGTCATGTTGTGTATAAAAATATATACCGTATGTGCCCATGTACTTTGTGTTGTACTAATAACAATATATAAATATAAAAACACTGTAAGAACTGTAAGTGACGTAATGTACTTTAATGAAACTGTAATTAATGATAATAACTTGTAATGTACTTTAATGAAATTTTAATTAAACGATAATAATTTAATATATAATGTAATAATGTACTTTAAATTGAAGTGTAATTAAACCATACTAAGTGAATATGAACTAATCCATAATTATAATCATAATTGTTGTAAACCCGAAATTACAATGTACTCAGGGTGTACTTGGATTGTACTTAATGTACTACGAAATTATGTCGCCCTTTAGAAATGCATACTCGGCGAAAATACGATTATTTATTTTTTTTATTTTTTTAAATTTTTATTTGGAATCTTTCAAAAAAATCTGATCATGTGTTTAAAGGGGGAAGCTTAACCTTCAAACTGCGCTCCTCCAAAATTTAGGTTATATATAAAGCATGTAATTGTAAAATCACGGCACTTCATCACTTCATTACTTTTACTTCGACTTCACTCCCTTGTTAACAGCCTTTCAGCGAGGAGGGGGCAGAGGCCCCTTGCCTCCTTAATTTTTAATTCCGGCCTGAGCCATGGTCGAAAGAGGTCGATCCTCTACCCCTGTAAATTCAGAGCACTACCTGTACATTTTTAGAAGTAAACTACAGTAAAAGAAGTTTTTTTATCTTTTCCTTCGAGCCGTGCTCTAGTCCGAGAACTCAGTCAATAGAGAAAAATAATCTCCCGAATACGTTATAAGAAGCATCAGGGAATCCTCAGAGAATTTAGTAAGTTTTCACGGAATCCTCCGAACCCACCCAGTGGCATAGAAAGAGAAGAATTAACAGTCTGTCGACCCTATAGTGAGAGAAAAATTAGAATATTATAGAAGAAAAAACTATCGCGAGAAATATCCGTTGCTGCCTCCCAACCAGAACCCCCGTCGACTTCGAACTAACCCAGGGCCATAGACGGAGGGGTTAGCATATATTATACTTCCCCGTCTAAAAGTAGGTCTAAGGTGGAATGTAAAGCTTAACCTTCGCCAGAATGAACAATTCGGACGGAAAGCAAAGGCGAGCCTATATATGTACAATTCGGGAAAAAAGTTCATCTAAAAATTCGTGTAAGCATCTTTGTCAAACTGCATTAATTATCTCACTCTCCGTCTGACTTAAGTCTAATATTACGGGCTTTTTCATTTGTAACAATTAAAACAGGACAAATGGTGCATGTAGCATTAAAATGTGCAGCACAAATGATTACTTAGAAAGGGAATGTGGTAAAGGAAGGAAAAAGGTGAAAGCGCTATAAACAAGCGCCCTCCTAAACATCTCCTTAAACGATGTAACTAGCTGAACAATAGGACATAAATATTTATGGGAAAATAATATATATATATATATATATATATATATATATATAAAATTATATTAAACATCGTTCTGAAAATTGCGGAGTTTGGCGGAAGCGATAGATCATTTCGATTTGAAATTCCAATAATAAATTTCTTTCCGTAGGAGTTTATTTCGAGATCATAAAGATTAAAACTTCATCAGCAATTGATTCGTCGTTTAGTGTATATCTCAAACATACACGAATTGTACCAAATATAACTCTGCTAATCATAGTTCTTCTTGCCTTTCTACAACAAAAAAAATTAATTACGGGGCTATAAACGCCCTTCCATTCTGAACTTTTCTCATATATATACACACATGTTGTTTATTTCTTTATTGCCGCTTCTCTGATTTCCAAGATTCGAGATAAGGTACGCATTTTAAATTATACTACACAGCGTCGGGTCAATCTTACTTCAATTCGCTCGAAATCGTGAACTGTGGTGTTTATTGAAACACTACATTACACGTCTTTGTTTTTTTTAATTTATCTATTTTATCGCTCAAATTTTGCAGGGAGCCTTCATGGATAATTAAATATCTCCCACTTTTATGTTTCAAGGCACAATAAACCGTAGTTAGCGTTTCTCTCAAACATACGCGAATTGTTGCGAATATATCTTCCAATATCACGCAAACCCTTCCTTTCCCGACAAACGAGAATGTACAGGCGAACTGCTACTACCATAAAACGTTTCACATTTCAACCTCAACTCTCTCTCTCTCTCTCTCTCTCGGTCGAATACAAGATCAAAAAACAAGCGTTTCTCGTCTCTCCACGAGTGGGGACATCTGACACGCCCCAGATTTTACGGGGCAACCAACCACAGCACTGTGGGTGGATCCAAGGACCTCTGTTTGCTGCTATGCAGGACTACGTGTCAAGCTCCGCCAAAATTCACCGCTAACCAATAGGAAGCTAACGATTGTGTTTTTGTGGTTGGTCACAACCCCCCTTTATAAAAGGGAGCATTTCATCTCAGAGCCTCAGTTCGTATTTTTATCGCTTAGTGCTTTTCAAATATACACTATGAGTTAGTTATCGCTCTACAATTCTCCGGAATTGTTTGAAGATAAAGACTTTTATGCTCACGCAACGCTTCTAATTTGCAGAGCTATAGATCGGGGGAAGCTTTTATCTACCCAGAGTGTTACGGAAAATTGTGACGAAATGCAGGAACCGTTCAATGAAGAAGCTGTTAAAATGAAAGTAACTTATAGGTGTCTAACCTAGCATTATTCTGAGTTTTCTTACAAAGAAAAATTAACCCCAGGACTCTTGTTTATAACAATATAGCCTTGCGCAATAAATGCGTTTTAAAAATATTTTTAATTCTGTTTTTTTCGTGTTATTTCGGTGTATATATATATATAATATATATATATATACTGTTGTATATATATATATAATAAATATATATATTTAGTGGTGGAACGGATATCCGCATCCGCATATACGGATATCCGTGTCATTTTTAACATCCGCATCCCCACTTCTCACTGCGGATGTTATGCGGATATTACCTCCAAGAAATTATGCAATTTATAATTAAATTAGCTTATAAAGTAGCTTATAAGGCCCAGTCATGCACATTTTATGTATGTAAAGTATTAATTATTAATGAACAAACAAATATATAAACCTCAATATATAAATACCTGGTAACACAGAAAATTGAATGAAACTTGTTTCATTCAATTTTCTGTGGCTGAAACTCTTGAGAAAGTTTTATTTTTATCATAATGAAAACATTAATATTAATTTTAATTCTTATGCAGTGCTGCCATAATAGTAATATCACGAAATTTGAAAAATTATGTCATATATTCACAATATATATTATATTGATAGATTAACTAAATATCCGCATCCGCGGATATTGAAATTAAAAATCCGCATCCGCAAATGTTGAAAAACTGACATCCGGTCTACCACTAAAATTTATTTATATACTGTATATATATATATATATATAATATATATATATATATATATGGTGTGTTTTTATTTGTACATTTCTTGTACAGGTACGATTCTAGAAATATTAAAAACTTTTAAGATTTGACTGCGGGTTCGAGACCCGTTGCAGGCAGACGGAGCATAGCACACCCAGCCAATCTTACTTTTGAAAACTGTCAGGATATCTGCTTATGGTTACAATTTGCTGTTAGTCTAGCCTAGCTTTATTCTGAATTTTCTACAACGTAAAAATTAATCCCATCATGTTTTTAATTATTGTCTGTTTCCATCGTGATTATTTCGGTATATATATATATATATATATTATCCCCGGGGGGTTACCCGGTGAGTTTTAACCCCCAAGTACAATAAAGGTACTCTTCCAACGGTCCGGACTGGGCCTACAGAGCGTGCTGACCAATTGTTCACTTTACGGAGTTCGGAGCTTTCTTAGCCCACGTTTCACACTCGTCGGAGTTACGTTTATCATGTTGGGATTGAATTAGAATCTATTTTATTTTCAGGCACTTTAATTAAATTGAGGTAAGCGGATTACAGGCAATAGTTTACAATACTTGCTTAAGTCTTTATTTCACAAGGTCATTTAAATTCAGCGGGTTAAAATTTAGTTATTCTTAGTCTAAGGGTGACAATTAAGATCACCAGGAAATAAATGAATTTAAGCTTGCTGGCGTTTCCCCCACTCAGATCCTGAATTCCTATATTCCGATATAAGCCTTAATCCCTAATTGACGTGAAATTTACCCTTCACCATGGGTATTCCTTTACGTTACTTTAACCAATAAACCCGACGGCCCTCTTCTCGAAGCAACTTCCCTCGTGCCCTTTCTAGGTTCCGTCAAAGCAAGGACTAATCCGAAGTCACAAAATCTTAGCTATTCATACGGAGTAACTCGCGCCTCGTTACTCGTGGAGACCTAGACCTGAATCTCTACTCTCGAAGTTAAAATCTACAATCTGCCTCCCAATGGCTGAACCCCTTCTTATATACGAAGCAATCCACTCTCACATACGTCAGAGGTGCGCGTCACCACGAGACCAAGAGGATTTGTAATTCTCACGAGTCAAGGTTCCGATATCGAAGCTCTGGACGGATGTGAGATGTTAGCTGGGAAAGTACATGGGGCAACAGCCAGCGAAAGACATCACAAGAGTGCTCTTAATTAGGAGGAATATTGTATCGTAAATTTACGGGTGCTAGTTTGAGGGCTTAGGAGAGATTTGAGCGAATTTGAGTGACAGTCTGGAGATAAAACAAACGTCTGCTCTTGTCGTGAAGGTGGGCGTGCTCGTGTACAATGGCCAATTTCTCGCAAGAGACTTGCCCCGCGTATAACATATATATATATATATATATATGGTGGAGCTTTAATAATATTTTCTCGATAATTCAGCACCGCAGTAGGATTTTCAAATTACCAAAACTTTTAAGAATTATCTGCATTTAAATTCGTTGCGTTTTCTCTTATTGCAGCTTTATTTTTACTTATAGGACCGATGCGGAACTTGATCGTGTTATAGCTACTTTTTATGAAGGGGGAATAAATGATATGGATACGTCTCCGCACAGCCAACCCAGTGACTTGAATACAGAAGTCGAGGTATTGGCTCACATTTGGCCAAGCGAGTGTCAGATGATCGAGAAACTAATATGAATATTTTTGAGGTTAAGAACAAAACACATTGTATTTTCATTTCTTAAATGGCAGAAAACATGTACAAAGCGGAACCAGTGTCCGTTAAATAAGTCTTAATGGCTACATTTTACAGTTACAAATGTATATACAACCTTACACAATATAGATATACACCTTTACACATTACAGCGGGTGCTAACATATGGGAACCTTTTTTTTTATCTGTCTGCATACACTTTTAACGTTCATCTCTGTGTCGCACAAATCGAATAATTTTAAAAAATTTATAAATCCCTTCCCACGTGACATGTGCAGGAGAAGTGAAATGTAATACATGCCGCACGTTTCACTATAATATCCTCGAAAACGATATGGGTTCCAAACAATCTCAGGTACATGTAATTGCGCTATGAACTGCACAATTACCGAATCATTCCAGGGCTGAAACCCGAGTGAATCAAAATAGTACATTTTTTCCCTATTTCTAAAATAGATTGCAAACCAATGAATCCCCTCACCCCCCCACAATGTCGATGTTAACGATAATCCCGTACCAGTTTCTTGTACTTGGAATCTTCAATATTTCATTCTTCGCAAACACACCGATAAATTTTGAACGTGTCAAACGGTCACCTTTCATTACTCTCTGGAGTGTATTCGCGTCCATTTTAAAAGTCTGTGACCACGTTCCTGAAACGATCAACTTCTATTAGTGCCTGTGATTCGAGGTACACGAGTACACTTATAGGCGCGTCTATAGGCTTGGCAAATTCCAACCTGACTGAGATATTCCCACTCTGCTGTGGACTTAAATGTGTATTTGCGCCACCAGACAAGTCAGGCGTAATATCAAATGAATAAATGTTAAATTCTTCGACAAATTCCTTCTGCGTTACACCAAATCCAAGTTCGTCACAGGCGCCTGTATTATGAGCCACACTACTATATGCTCTCGCGCAGAGCGGGAAAACAGCGTCTGATGAGTAGTCCGTAATCATGGTCCCTCCAAAAGCGATGCCGTTTACGTATAGAGTAATATTTTTAAGGCCGAAATTCTCGAATTTAAAGGCACTCTTTTTATATTTTCCATTCGTCGAGGCGTGGTCCTGCATTCCAATTAATATCCTTTTAGTTAGGACTCCAAGGGCCACGTTTTCTAGTTGCTTCGAGGCCAGCCCTGCGGGGACCGGTATAGTTTTATCTGTACCCTGTTAATTGGGTATTTTACTGTGGCGTGTATTAAGTCTTTCTCAATTTCTACTTCTTTCGGGGAACTTAATTTCACTCGGCGTATACGCAAATACGTCTCCATGATGTGAATCACAATGGGTTTCGTGCCCTCTTCTTGATCAGACTCCAGATTTATGCAGATCTCAGGAATCGTTCGGGTAAACTACAACTTCATATCCACCCCGTTCATAAGCAGTTTCTCCTGGAATGTGAAATCTGTATGAAGACGTCCAAAACATTCATATATCTTTTTTTTAGAATTTTTAAATTTATCCTTTATACCATTTTCATCTTTAGTATGGTAATATCCCTCAGCGGTTAAAAAGGTGTCCTTCGCTTCTTTTGAAAAGTTGAGGACATTTTCCAGATAGGTTCGTAAGTGGTAGTACCCAGTTCCTGCCGAGATGTTAACCTGATTTAAATACACATCACACTGGCTGAATATGGAGTGTAAAAAGTTGGTTTCAGGGTAGGCAGAGTAACTATCATCGCAGTCCATTCCATCAGAATGGGCTATACGCAATTTAGCGTACATGTGCATGCACCTCTGGTCAAAAAAGTAAGGGCCTGAGCTGGGTATCACGAATTCTATAGGGGCACTTGGCGAACTAATTGTGTTTAATGGGTTAATTGTAATAAAGTCGCTATGCTCAATAGAGACCTGAGTGGGGCGCATATCAAAGAGGGACAGTTCCGATTTACAGCATTGTGAAGTACACGGATGGATGAAACGCGCCATGACGAGTCAGAAATAGTGCCACCTCCCTCGACAAATATTAGTCAGCCTATGATTCGTGAGAGTAGTGTCCTCAGCTTATATCAATTAAAAAAATGATCAGCCATAGGTTTCATACGCTTAGAGCACTTCTTTTTTATTTCCTTTTACGTTTAGCGCCACGTGATGGTAACCCTTTCTTCCTGGCAGATCTCTTCTTTCCGCCACCCGCATTTTTCTCTTTGCATCTTTGATGATTTCGTCCCGTGTATATTTTAAATGTTTTTTAGAGCTTCTTTAGGCTTAGTTCCACCCATTATGTCGCGTTAGAGCCTGTTTGTAACACCTTCCGCCCTAGGTACCTGGCGCCTCTCTTCAGCAGTGGGACAGCGGTGCGTAGTGTGGATGAAAAAATGGATCCAAGTCCACTCCCACGCTGGTATCTCACTCCTCGGTAGACTGTGAATGGTCTTCGAGTCATTATAAACAGCGAAAGTGTAGTTTCACTGTTAAGCTCCAATCACCGAATGGGAAATTTTTTCCCTCAATCGTTCTTATATATATCGAGATGTTGGTTAACAAATTAGTCGCAACATTCACATAATGGGGCTTGTCATATGTAATGCTCAAACTTTTCCCCCTTTGGTTGGGGATGTGTGCAATGCGCAGCAGACGCGCCAGGGTGTCCCCAACAAATTGGTGCTCTACGACAGTGGTCTCCAAAGTGGGGTGCGCCTGCCGATCTGTGGGGTGCGTGAAGAAAATTTAATGACTGATTTATCATTGTTTTTTCGTAGAAAGTTTTTGAATGTCAAGAAGATGACTGAGAAAGAAAATACTCGCTAACACACAGTCATTCCTAGGAATTTGCGAGATAGTATCCGCGATATCGCTTACTTGCGATTAAAATTTAGCAAACTAAATATCACAATTCGAGATCGCCGCATTATTTTGTAAATTAACAGTTGATTGACATCAGGGAAGATAGAAGTTTACGAACCGAATTTCAACAGAAAACTGTGCACAATTGGTGGCTTGGATTAAAAAATGAGTACCCAGATTTAGTAAGCGCAGCGAACGATGCGCTCCTTCCCTTTGGATCTACAAATCTGTGTGAGGTGTCTTTTTCTGCTATGATAGGTATTAAAACCAAGAATCGAAATAAACTGAACTTGGAACCGGATCTTCGAATCGCTGTATCACAGTGTCAAACCAAGATTTTCAGAAATTGTGAAGCACAGTCAGCTACATTGTTCTCATTAAATTATATTGGTAAGTATATCTTCACCTATCGTATTTCTGTTGTATACTATTAACTTACTAGTAAATAATGAAAGGATATATATATATATATATATATATATATATATATATAATCTTCATGTTCATTAGGGGTGCGTGTTAGTTATTTTTGCTGATTAGAGGGTGCGTGATCAAAAAAGTTTGGAGACCACTGCTCTACGATATTGCTGTAAATATAGCACATGTCTGGGGGCGGAGAGCTTTCACCCAATTTCTCCATCTTCATTTGATACATTAAGCTGGACAAGTCATGCTGTGCCTCGTGAAAGGTATCTCTTTGGAGAGCTGCGCTATATCGGCCCTCAGCCACAATTGTGAACAGCTCTTTATCTTTAATATTTCTACTAAGCGTTGACTTTAACTTCAATGTGCATGCAGGCGTGTCTATGTTTACGACTTCAAAAAGTAAATCGTATGTCAGGTACGACCTTTCAAGACTCTTGTTTAACCCCGTCACAATGTCCATGGCTGTATCATAATGCCCGATTCCTAGCGATACATTTGTGCTATAGTACCGTTCCTCACCGAACAGGACTGAACGCATAGTATTGTCTAAGGTTATGCCTAATTTTTCGCACTCATCGAATCTTCTAATGATCAGAAATATGATTTGCTCATTTTCAAGAGTTAAAAATTTGGTGGCTAACTGGAGTTCACATAACCCACCTCATACGAATCACGCTCCAATTCAATGGGTCCGTGGAGTTCTGTCACAAAGTTGGCGAGGGTGTTGTTAGGATGTACAGACAGAGAAGAAGAGGACGGGAGTGTGACATAGAAGTGGCTAGGCGCCATGTTGCATACTAATTAAGCTTCATTATTGCAGCAGCTTTTATATAGGTGTTGAAGCTTTCTGGGTAACCCAGCCATTTCACCAGGTACATTTTTCTCTTTCCTGAACCTTTGCTGCCTAAATTTTTTCAATTTTAACACACTTTTTCCTAAATTAAATGTCACTTTCTGCAACTCCTCGCGGTAAAAGCCTCCAGCGATCCTTCCCCATTCAAATCTTCAACGTAATACATCATTATCTCACCTTTAGGTCTCATAGCACGAACTTTAAAAATCTCACGTGTCCATCCTTGCTCAAATCCCTTCGCGAATTTATTTCCCGAACGTGATAGCCTTACATAATCATTGATTTTGAAATGTGTAGAGTGTGGTGGTGGTGGTTCCATCTCTTCTCACCTCTGGCAGCGCACCTCTTTCTAAAACTTCGTTAGGCGTTGTGCCAATCGTACGATGGTGTGAACGGTTGTATGATGAAGCCAATGAACCGAGAACGTTTATATATCTGTATGTGTTTTTATGTGTAAAATAGCGATGCATGCGCTCCTTTATGGTACGTTGAACTCTTTCAGCTAAAGAGGCCTTATGTATAGAACTGCTAGTGTAGTAACTGATATTAAACTCTGTCAGCATGTTCTGAAAAGCGCGACCTATAAATTCTTTCCCCATATCCGTACAAAAATAGCCAGGAACCTTTCTTCTTTTAACATCAACGTTTTGGTCGCTTTAGCAACTGTTTCAGGCGATTTATTTTTCAGGGGAATTAGCCACAGATATCTAGAGAATACATCTATTATGAATAGGATGTAGCGGTAACCATCGTTATACACTGAATATCTTTGCATGTCTGTTAAATCCGCCTGCCAAATAGAGTCAATCGAAGCAGCTGTTGTCTTGGCCGTTTTAAACCTTTTTCTCACCGGTTTATGAAGTGTATAAGCATCCTGTTCCCGCAAAAATCTCTCAACATCTTTTTTCCTTACACCGTAAACACCTCTGTACAGTCTATTAACGCCACCATAGGAGGCGGGGTTAGAAATGTCATAATAGCGTTTACTTAATATGTTAGCCATTTGCGTATTTTAGAGACACGTGGATAAGGCTGGCCGTTTTTCTCTTCTTTCTCCTCTTCAGAGACGCTGCTGCTGGGGGCGATGGCGTACTCAGTTGTGACACATGCGAGACTTGATCCAAGTCTTTTAACCTATTCAGATTACCTATCAATGTTTTGGGGACATTTATTTGTTGTAGTCTTGCTTTAATATGCTTCCATACTGTTGGCGAGGGTCTGTCCCACTTTCTCACCAGATCATGAACAATATCAACGATATTGGATCCTTGTACCCTTGTTCCTTCAACAATGACCTCGCCTGTATCGGTCCACTGTATGGGGGTCCTCATTCAATAGATTATAAAGACTTAAACCTTTATTCCTCAATGTATGTGGGAAGCTGTTTTTTAATACATGCTCGATGTGTTGTGTTCCGTTGCTGTTTGGTTGGTCATCTCTAACGTCGGGGCCAGGTCCTGTGTCGCCATGTTCAGCACTACTCGCGCTGTTCCTAATAACCACGGGGAGCTCTGCAGGATACTTATAATCCTCGTACTCATGAAGAAATTTCTGCAAAGCCTCTTGGTACAAGATCCTTTTCTCATCAGGTGACATTTCACTGTTTAATAGGGCTAGCAACTCGCTTTCCATTCTTTTAAGCCTACTTTTACGGGGTTCTAGAACCCTGTCTTGTATCTTTGAACTTTGCAATGAAGCATACACTTCGTGCGGAATCACAACCACCTTCTTCATTATATTAATATAGTCAGTAAAGGACCCAAAGCTGAAAATAAGATGGGTGGGAATGAGCCTCCTCTTTGTACAATAATGCGCTTTTTCTTACCCACACTTTGACTTTTATGAGCGAGGGCTCGTATTATGTTCTTGTAACGACGTAAGCGAGCCTTCTGAGAGAGTTTCATTGGCACATTACATTTCATAACATTAAGACAGATTTCACAGATGCATTTTAAAAAGTCAGAGTCGATATTTTTAACAAACATCTGTTGCAGTGCCCGGGGCAATCGTTGATAGATTTTTATTAATTCATGGTATTTGTTTACCCTATTTGTCATTCTGGAATATACACCGTTTCAGGTTCGCTTGGGAATATATTCGTTCTTAGAAGCACCCTAAACGTGTTTCGCGGGTGAAGGTCATCAAGCAAATATCCATAACGCTGGTTTGTGGCCTCTTTATAAACCTCCAAAAACTCCTTACGCTGATTCGGGAACATTTAATTGGCTAATACCCCAATTTGTGACATCTCTACGTTGCGCGAATAAGAATAGATTTTGTGTATTTAGCGACACATCGCGCATGTATCTATTTTTGAAAAATAGATTCTGGTTGATGAACACGCTTATGTTAAGATGGTGGGAGAACACTGTAAATGTCTCGGCAAACGTTTTATCCATCTCCAACATGAGATCGCCAATTACAATGACTGTATGGTAATTTCCCTTTAACAAATTAACGTCATAGACCCCCTTGTGGAACAAGATTTCCTCTTGGTACTCGTTGAGCACTGATTGATACGGCGAATAGCACCATATAACTTTATGCACAAATTTTGAGAACATCTCTCCCTTTTCTTTAATGATTTTAAGCATAAACACAGTTTTACCACATCCTGTAGTCCAGATATAATACATGTGGATGGGCTTGTGAACCTGAATTTTTCTACAGAATCCATTTCTAACACGTCACACTCCTAAGTGGGCCATTTACAAAATATTACAAATTTTGAGTGCTGCTCTTTATATTTTGTTTTCTTCTTCCACAGAACCGTGAATGACAGCGATGTATAACACCCCATCATCGATATCACAGACGAACCCGTTCACCGTACAGCTACAGAATCCATCCTCGCTCACGAATCCTCACCAGCGATACCTGTAGCACGCGCAGTTCAAAGCGGAGCATGATGGAGAGCCCACCACGTCAGGTATAACGCGTGCCAGGGTTGAGCCGGTTGTGAGACCGCCATAATAGAGACCCAACCTTCTATGTCTTACAACACAACTCCCACCTTCCTCAAATATAACTCCTTATTCAATTCCGGGTACATCCTCCACAGCAGCTTCTCGTTCTGTTGAGGATGGCATAACATTCGAGTTGGTGCGCACCGCTACCCCGACCCCGGCCTTGACTAAAAATCGGCATATAGTCAGGGTTGATCCTAAATTCATGTATAGGAATGGTGTTGAAAACGGACTACGGCGCATAGTTGAACGTATTGTAGAGTTTTCCCTTCAGAACCGGGACGAACGTGAAGTCAGGACGAGGCTGTCCTTCGGATTCGGATCAGATGATGGAGATGTAGATGATTTTTGGGTAATAATACCGTTCAGACGTTTGGCAGCTGAAGATACAGAGTATACATTAGGCCGTATAATGCAGGCCTCTCAAAGTAGTATAGCCTTCAATATGGACAACTTCACGGTAAACACTGACCGTGTATTCCGTGTTGCGGGTCATAGTGTCACATGTTATACTCTTAACTTCAATTCTCAGGCTATTTATAGACGGCATATAAACGCCGATCGTGGTTGCGGCTTTATAGCAGTAGTCTTGGCCCGTATGTTTACTGTACTAAATACACGGGTCAAAAACATTTGGTTGCCTACGGTAGTGGAGCGTGCCCGTAAACTAGCTGTAGACTGTAAACTTGAATTTAAGTGTAATATGGGTCCTGAAGAGCTGAGAAGAGTAGGACAGGAAATGAATGCTCGTATAGTTGTATTTGGAATGGATGAACGTTGTAGGACTGTGTATGTTTTTAAAAGCAGTGTGAGAGATCGTACAAGACCCCTACTGAATGCAAAAAAACTTCACTTTTTTCTACGTGAAGGTCAAAATATGAAAATAAAAACCCACTCTAATAGACAGAGTTTATTTCCACAACAGTTTCGATGCCCACTGGCATCCTCCTCGGTTGGACACAGAAAATTCTGTATCCACCCGAGGAGGATGCCAGTGGGCATCGAAACTGTTGTGGAAATAAACTCTGTCTATTAGAGTGGGTTTTTATTTTCATATTAAGACCCCTACTTATTTTAGGACTGTCAGGAACAACATATCTACCCATCCGTAATATAAGGGACCTTTACGCGAGTTATGATAAAAGTCGAAAATATGGACGACATCATGATTTGTGTAAGGGTTGTATCGAGTTTGCGGATGATATAGTGAAACATTGTAAAGATTGCAACATGGTATGTGAGCAGTGTAAAAGCTCCAAATGTGAAAGCCGTGAAGTTGAAGCTGAGAAGAGGGATTGTGATTTGTGTAGACGCACAATTTTCAATAATAACTGTTTTGAGCTCCATAAATCAATTGGCACGTGCAGGAAAATGAGAATCTGTGAATGTGGTATGTTTCATATGATGGATAATTGTGGGAATTTCAAGCATAAATGTGATGAAATTCACTGTTCTACATGCCATGAGAAATATAAGGCGGTTGAAGTAAAGAAAGTATGTTATATGAAAGACGCCAAGCCTAAAAACAGCCCTTGTATAACTCTGTACTACGATATAGAAACATATACGAATGCTGAAGCCAAAGTGGTTATTCCACATTTACTTGTAAGCCAGACTATCTGTGATGAGTGTATGGAGAGCGAGTGTGATGAGTGTCACAAATGTGGCAAACGGACAAACGTTTTTAAAACGAATGCTCACGATAGCCCTGTGAAATTTTTGTATCCTATATTGTCAAGTTAACGGACAAGTTAAAAAAAATGACTGTGTATATTCTCGCCCATAACGGGGCAAAATTTGACACACAGTTCCTTTATAAGGAGTTGCTTGAGCACGAGTCATCTGAGATATTTACAGGTGATCCCTTGAAAAGAGGCAACAATCTAATGCAGATGCAAATAACAGGTAATGTTCAGTTTAAAGACACTTTATTATTCACACCTTGTAAATTAGCAAAGCTACCCAAGGTGATGGGCTTAGCCGCTGAAGTTTCAAAAGGATATTTCCCTTACACATTCCTCACTAGCGAAACTTTAAATTACGTTGGACTACCTCCAACCAAACATTACTTTAACTATAAATGTATGAGTACAGATGAACGTGAAGATTTTGACCGATACTACAACAATTTTAATGAATGTAATCCTTATAATATAGCTGATGAATGTGAGCGTTATTGCGTGAATGATGTGCGCGTGCTTAGAGTATGTTTCCAGGCCTTTAGAAGGATGTACATAGGTCGTTTCATATGCGATCCGTTGCAAGTCGCAACCACCATCGCCTCATTATGTTTTACGGTGTTCAAGAATAACTTCATGCCTAAAGACACCTTACCCGTTATCCACAGAAACAATCCCCGCAGTTATGGTCACAAGGCTATTTACTGGCTCATACACCTCCAGCAGCAGACAGGTGTATATATAAAGCATGCCCGCAACATGAGTGAAGTACCCATTAAGGTTAATGGTCGTGTTTTTTGGGTTGATGGTCTAAGTGAAAACCGTGCTACTGGTGAGAAGACTGTGTACTCTTTTAACAGTTGCTGGTGGCACGGATGCCCCCGTCCTGAGTGTGGAATCGTAGGAGATATCCACGGTAGATCTTCCCCCTCGTCCTTCCCCCTCGCGATTTATGGATGCCGATCTTACCCGTCGTTATAGATCACAAGCTCACGTTTCCCCTGTGCGTGAAGTGCGCAGAAGAGAACAATGGTGATTGTGACCACGCAACCCACCAGCGTAAGATCAGAGGTGTATATACAAGCCCTGAGCTGGCCCTAGCCGTTCGCCATGGGTATAGAATAATGAAGATACATGAGTTGTGGAGGTTTCAGAAGCTACCCAACCTTTTCACACCATATATAAATGCTTTTTTGAAGGATAAAGTTGAGGTGTCAGGATATCCGCGAGGGATTGATACCGAAGATGAAAAAATGACTTATATTCAGCGTTACCGTGCCCATGAAGGTATACAGCTTCACCAATCCCAAATTGTTAAGAATCCTGGCAAGCGCTTTAGTGCAAAGTTGTATGTAAACAATTTTTGGGGAAAGTTTGCGCAGAATACCGGCAAAGGGAACGTCCATTTGGCACAAAGTTATAGTGAAGTCTGGGATTATGCCAACGCCCCAGATAAAGAGGTTGTAGAGATCGTGAATGTAGGTAATACTTACATAATAAAGTACAACAATACCGAATTGGCCACAGATAACTCACGGGTTACAAACGTACCTGTAGCCAATTTCACGACGGCCTACGCCCGCATCAAACTTTGGGACCTATTGCACTCTCTTGGATGGAGGGTGTTGTATGCTGACACAGATTGCGTGATATTCACAGCGAGGGAAGGTGAATACATGCCCGCTATTGGGGAGTTCCTCGGAGAGCTAACTGACGAGATCAAGGATGAGTATGGTGATGGTGCATACGCAGACTCGTTTGTGTCAACAGGGCCAAAAACCCATGGGGTACGGGTGAGGGTAGGGGATGATACGAAATATATCGTGAAGGCTATGAGTATCACGCTTAACCATGCGAACCGTCGAGTCGTTAACTTTGACTCGTTGAAGGAACTAGTGTGCTTGGAAGATGAGGGTGACCAGCTACCCCAACTGAGTGTGGGGACGCACAATTTTCGGGCGCAGAAACTGTGGTGTGTGAAGGAACTTTGGGGCACGAAGGTATGCCGTAACACCTATAGGAAACGCTACCAGGTGGCTGGTACCTATGATACCCTACCCTTTGGCTACCTTAATCCTTGATTGTATTTATATATATGTGTATTGATATGCTTATTTATCACGTATATTTGCTCCAATTAAGGTTTCATTTTCTTCTTTGCGTGCGTGCGTGTGTGTGTAGAGTAAAAAGTTAAGCTCCGCCCACTGTAAGATCGGACACGTGACTCTTGCCACTACCTGAGCATATCTCTATCCCTGCGTGCTCAGTTGACCTCTGTATACCCTTGAGCTCTCACGTGTATTCTCCCGCGTAGAAGAAAAATAGTAATGGCTACCGTTAATATTGCGTGTTCAACATTTATGAAGTGGTATTCGGCAAAGTGCCAAGATGTGGTGGATACTGAAAAACTCCCTATTCCCCCCTCCTATGATACTTTTAAGGCTACATTGAGCCGTGCGAAGGACCAGGATGTTCAAATACTTTACGGGTATTTTGGCAAGGGTATTGTAGGATTTCATAGTACAGACGATGTATTGAAGTATATTAAAGACCTAACATTTATAAAGGCTCACATATACCGCGAAGTAGAAGAAGAAACACATTCAGAAGATAAGCAACGGTTATGGATAGTGAGTCTTGTTGATGAGTGGTGTGACAAGCGATATTATGTCATGTCACACCATACCGACTACTCGTACCCTACGGTTGAGAATGTAAGTCTTGTCATCATGGAGAATCTTAAGTATTTTTACCACTTTATTAATATATATCATGACGAGGTTTGTAGTGAGGTTGTGGCTAATGGGCTGTGTGAGTTTTTAACAGACTTTAGAGACGAGTATCGCATGTTAAACAAAAAGGATAAATATGGGCATATGTTTCTCTCAGTAGTGCACCGGATTGTGAAGATGTTTAATTTGTGGAAATGAACGTCTGGTGAGTGATAAAACATTAAAGCCGGTATTGTTTCATGTAGTGGAAAATTCTGTTTGTCCAAGAGCACAAGTGTTCGAACAAGCCTGTACACGCTTTAGCAGTGTGACTCGCTACCCCCATCGAGCCGCCCACCCGTGTACCTCACGAAACACACGAGTTCGAACAAACCCGTACACACTTCACCAGCGTGACTCACTCCGCCCGTCGAGCCGATCCGTCCACCTGTGGCTTAGTCATCTCAGAGCTTGAACTGTGTGGACGTGCGAATACGATGGAACTTCTTTTGAGAAAGATTCTCAACGTCTCGTACGATGTCTCCGTGACGAATTCATTGCGCGTGTTCAGGTATGAAACCGGCACCATTAACTATGCACTTGAAACCATTTGCAGGGAAGCAAACTCTGGTAAACGTAATGTTATTTATTTAAGTGTTGAGCAGATGAAGAGAGTCTTCGTGATAGTTGAAAAGTGTGGAGAGGACCGTTATAAAATACCTGCAGGGGTAGGTACAAGAAGAGAGCAGATTAGTGACGCCCCTCATATGCCGTTGTTTGCACGTTGTGTATAGATAACGAGCAACCATGCATTGATATACGACTGATGTGGAAGAATGCTTCTGATAATAACGTTCTTATCCCTACGCGAAACCGTTTCATTCTCGATAGAATGTTTGAAATCGTCTGTTTCCGCAAGCTGAAGCCTATATTAGACCCCCGTGTTACAGATATGATTTATTTTGACACGGTTCTTGAATACGAGTGTGATAGATGAGAACACGATAGACCAAAGGGAAATTGATCCCCTAACGGAAGCGCAATGGGTAAATGGAGTATATATTATGTGTTCATGTGACGTGAGTATGAGACATAACATGACGAAGAATGACTCGTGTTTGTATTGTGGGAACGGAAGTAGTTTGAATCCGACGAACAAAAATGTTAATTGCGAAAATGAATTAAAAACAAGTGAGGAAAATACCGTGATAATGGACGCGGATGGATTGGCTATACGGGAAATATGTTCAGTGAAAGAGACATAAATGAAGTAGCTCCCTCGAATGAATGCCTCTGGGAATCGACCCGGGTAAAAATAAACGAAAGTTACGTGAGGGAGGAAGAGAATGCAGAGCAACAAATCATGAATGTAAACGGTCCCACGGTATCCCTTGAACTTTTGACTCAGGGGCCGATATCTGTCTAGCAAGGGAAGGGTCAATCGATACTGTTGGATTTCGACCCCAGATCGAAATGACTAGCCGTAAGGCGTAAATGACGAAGTCCTAACCACCATGGGACAAATAAAAACAAAAATAGGCATTAAGCGCGAGAAATATGATCTTACTGCGTTGCTCGTTAAAGAATTGCCTGAGGGATTAAGCTTTATTTTAGGGGCATTTCATCCGAGCAAACTTCATACATATTGTAGGTAAAGGCACCTGTTTTGTGGCTTACATAAATGAGATGCAAATCCCCTTGATTACGAAATTGATGAGAGCCCCAAACCAAGAAGACCAAAACGCGGAGAGAAAAGAAGTAAATAACCTCCCTCTCCTATTAATACGAGGGTCCACTTCCACTGCCCCTTTGGCTGGAGCAATTTTAGAAGTACGGACTCCTTCCCCGTTGAAGGAAGGATCCACTCTAATCGTAGAGGCGAGAGAAACCCCTTTAAACCTAAGAGTAGAACCGCAACTGGTTTGCGTGAACGAAGAAAGGAATGTATCCGTTATCGTGTGAAATGAATCCGCCAACGATAGAGTTAAAGTTACGGGAGAAAGGACAAAGCTGGCGGGAGAAGTTTTACGATACTGCGATTGCGAAAGGAAAAAACCCTGTAGCGCACCAAACGAATGCTCTTCCAACAGCGAAGAACTAAAGAAAAAAGTGAGTGAAAAAGAGATCAATCAAGTCATGAACCATAAGCGTAAATGGTCTGAAGATGAAATTTCAGAGGAAATTTATAACATGGAAATGATGAGCGAATTCTCGTTAACCTCTAAGTCTGTGGAGCAGGAAAGAAAGGAAGTACGAAAATTTGTGAAAAATACTAAAGTAGACCCCGAAGAATGGAATAGATTAAAAAACCTTCTTAAGGACCATATTGGACGAAAGAAGAGAAAATTAAACGAGCCTGAATTTGCAACCGAAGAAGAAGAAACAAACGAGATGAATTACATACGCCAGAAGAATAAACCCAATTATATGGACGAAACGAAAAGGAAAAAAGAGATAATCAATGAACCGCACCGCTTCCGCAGTCGGTACGAGGAAACGGATAGTCTATGGTCGCACGCAGGCAGACCGCCAGAACTCATTTAAAGGTCCTGATTGTGGGTTAGGAGAATGACCTTTACGGCTAAAGTTTATAAGGCCGCTTAACGAATAAACAACACGAAGAAACTAATTAAACCAAGGGAACAAATGGGTTAAACTCTTCCCCGAGACAATCAAGAAAGATGTTCTTTCCTTTTAACAAATCTTTTACCATTTAATATATAATCAAATTAATCCCCCCCCCCCATCGGAAAGTTGACTGAAAGGCATGATTCCGGTTTGGAGTTAATAAGGTTCATATAACTATACGTATTTCATATTTTATTTTTCATATAGCATACATTTTTCAGGTTATTTACTGCATATCGTTTATAAAATGTTTTATATTATATTTCACGTTCTAATATCGTGGCGTCTGACTCAGAAGTTTAATGGGAAAATATTCATGAGTAAGAGGTTAGCGTGAATGCCTAGATAGCATGTTTCACGCATCCGAATCAGCTTTCTTTAAATTCCTTGAGCTTAAGGGAATCGAGTGGAAAATTTATAAAAAAGAATTCATTAAGATTACGAGAAAAGGAAATTTCCCTTTATTTATCATTGCTTATATAAATATTCTTTTATTTTTGTCCCAACTTAGAAAGCTCCTGACAGAATTTTCCCTGAAATTAATCATGATCCCCGTCCTCTTAACCTCATGCGCCATACACGTTGGGGCGCAAAACCTTTTCAAATCACGGAGTCCTTTTCCAACCAATGGGCTCCCTAATTCTGCAAGGCCCCATACACTTTCAGCGCACGTCTCAGTCTGAAGCCCAACTATCGAAACCTGCTGATCCTGAACCACCTCGTGATTTCGAGATCACGTATATCGTGAACTCCTCATTTACGAAGGAGGCCCTTCACCACTTGACGCTTCCCTGTCTAAGGGAATAGACCTTCAGGATGTAACCCGGTACCTGCGCAGGGTCGCCCTAAAGAAATCGGAAGAAGGAATGCACTCCACCGTATCCTACGCCACTATCACCCTTGGTTTCGTATTGGGAATCGCCGTCATCGGAATTGCGACCTGAAAGAAATGCTGTCGCCGCCGAGATCCTCCACCGATACCAACTGCCAGGTTGAAAATCCCTGCATCGGGCCCCCCGGAAGCTCAGGTGACCAGATCGCCAAAGCCCCCAAGCCCCCCTCATGAAATACGCTCTTCACCGACGAGCCCAAATTCCGTCAAAAGATTGCCCTCGGCAATTCAGTCATATCGTACGCCCGAATCAGCACCTAACATTGGCGACGAGGAAATGGGCATTCCCGTAATTAAGACTTAAACCGTTTCTCCCATCTGGCCCCTTTGTGTTTTTCCCCATTTTTAATACTTACGAAAAAACGACCGAATGAAGGTAGTTAAATTTATTGAATTAAATTTACATGGTAGAATTGAATTGCTAAAGTAATAAATTCATTCGGTAGTTAGTGCGTAACTAACTGACAATTAGTGATAAGTGCTTATGTAAATTAAATCATTGAAGTTTCCTTCAGTGAACAGTGCTTAATGAATAAATAAGTAGCAATAAGTGTTCGATTTACGAGCCTTACTGAAATGACCTCTCTTTATGCAACTTATAAGTTTCTCCGTCTGTGTATTTCAAATTTTCTCCCTGCTATATCGCTTTCCTTTATTTATTTTAAAAGCATATTAACTCACATGATATTATTTTGTGTCATAAGGCGAGATTGCGAAAGTTGTCTCTCGAAAGCAACTTTCTGTAAATAGAGATCAGATGCTGACCAACTTGTTTTTGCGCTGACGATGCGGTTGAAGCGTTTGCATTCGAACTAATTGCTGACCGTACCTGATAACTAAATTATACTGCAAAATATAAATTCATATAATTTCATTCAGTTAACTAATAATGTAGGCCCTCGTAGTGTAGGCTTTCGTCTTTCGGTTGACTATGCAAATTTTAGTATAGAAAAAAGAAAAAAAGAGTTTTTCCATTTTTACTTATAAAATTTATGAACTTTATGAGATTTATGAAAATTTAATTTAGTCATCCCTTTGGAAAAATATAAGAGTCGTTAGGCGACTCGTCGTACGAATTATTCCTCCTAAAGAAAGCACTTTCCACCCCAAGTTACAAGAATTAGTCGTCCTAAACCGGTAGACGCATTTTTCATGATGTTAACATAAATGAAAATGACACTATATTGAAGGCTGATCCGTTTCCACATCGGATTATTTAATTTAGAGAAGGGCGTTGCCCTTATAAGGCATTCAGAAATTAAAATTTCCCCGTATAATGTGATCTTCTTGTTATGTATTTCTCTTCTTTACCTACCCTTTCCTTGATTATATATTGGTTATGCGGTGAATAAACAAACATTTTCAACCCTTGTTCCCGCATACAGGGCTATTCAAAATGATTCATCCGATTTCAACTGAGAATACTTCCGTACCTATCAACCGTGCATCAACTGGGCATGCACCACATGAAAGAGGAAATCTCCGAGTCTTACAAGATCACCGCGAGAGGGCTCCAAAATCAAGCCGTGGCCTAGCCTAGCAACAAACAGTCAGTGTGAAAATGGCGTCCGCACAGCAGAAGGCGTTTTGTGTGTTGCAGTTTTCGAGCTGTAAATCGGTAGCTGGCACCCTAGGTCGCCGGATCTTACACCATGCGACTTCTTCCTTTGGGGGTACGTTAAGGATACTGTGTACGTGCCACCGTTTGCCCACATCTTGGGATGAGCTCCGAACTCGCATTGTTACTGCCGTAGAGTCAGTGACAACGGACATGCTGGAGCGAGTATGGGAGGAATTCGACTATCGTGTCGACGTTGCTCGTGTAACTAGGGGAAGTCACATAGAGCATTTATGAGGTGAGAGACAAAATTTGGACAGTTTTTCTTTTGGTTGATGTATCACAAATCACTCTGTATTTGTAACATTAAAAAATATTCTCATTTGAAATCAGGTGAATCAATTTGAATAGCCCTGTATATTTAAGATGCATACTTTCAGTACTCACGATATTTATTCTATGAATGTAATTTCAGAATAAATCCGTATATGTTGTTTGACTCACGGTATTTATTATGTAAATTTAATTTTCAGCTATTGATTTGACAACTTTCAATTTATTTATAAATAGTAACCAAGCTTAACTAGATTAATGTTCTATTCAATTTCTCATATTTTCTTTTTAACTACGAGTTCTAACGTATCTGGATAGACCTAAGTAAACTAAATTCGTGTTTTGAGAATTGCCTCTCCACTACGAATCATTTCCTCTCACGGAGCATTTATCCCTCAGGGATTCAATACTTTTTTTTTTTTTGGAAGAAACGAATTTGTTATACACAAGCCACTTGATTCCCCATAATACCCCATGTTTTATCTTCAATATTTAAAACAGCCCTTGAGATAAACCTCGAGTGTCCTCATCGACTCGTGCGACGCTCCCCATCACTTTTTTTCTTTGTTCTTAAATGCTTGAACAGCGCATCAACGGGACGCAAACCCCTAAGTTGCGCTCTCCCCCACAAATTAGTCTCCGTTGATTGGGCTCGCCTCGGCGCGCCTTGGACTCTGACGTAGTGGGGATGGAGTACAAAAATAGATGCGGGGGAAAAACCCGTTAGAAGATATCTTGCGCTTCGTCGGGAATGAGTGATAGGCCGGGTGGCGATCTGGTAATTCTCCGAGTAGGTCTTTGAGAGGGTTTGCTCGTTAAAGACTAAAATTGAGAGTTATTGTGTGAGATTTGAGTTTCGAGACATTGAGTTACGAAAGCATATTGAGAGCCGTTAGCCTAAACTACAGCGAGGGAAGTAGTGGACGGGCAACGATAGATCTTAAATTATTTAATTAATGTTAAGACTAGTTTAAGAAAAAACCTGAACTTAACATATATTTCGAATTTGAGATTGAACTTGTAGCCAAATGTGACTTCAATTTATTGATTAAAAGTTATTCAAACAAACTATTTCATTATCAAATACACACTAAAATCCGGGGTACAGAAGTAAGCGGAGGATAAAGAATTCACGCAGAGGGTCACTAACTTAAAAGAAAGATTTATTATAACTTCAATTTACTCATCGAGCCTTAGCAGTGACCTTCGAGAAACAAACAATTTGTAATAAGGTTCCGTCTCCCTGACAACGGACATTTTTTATTACATATATACAGTATGTATATATATATATATATATATATATATATATATATATATATATATATGCAAACACTACCTACTACCTATAAGAAAAAGACATATAACCCAGATCAACATGGCTTTAGGGCTGGAAGAACATGCCTATCACAGCTACTAGACCACCAGGAGAAAATATTGGAAATTGTGTTGAGGACAAAACATAGATGTAATATATATGGCTTCGCTAAAGCCTTCGATACATGTGACCATGAATCATAGCACACAAGCTTAAGAATACAGGAATTACGGAAAACTAGAAGGTGGCTATTTAATTTCTTGAAGCAAAGAACACAAAGAGTGGCGGTAAACGGAGTTAAATCGGAAGTCTCGGAAGTTGCGACCATTGTCCCACAAGGGACAGTATTTGCTACTTTGCTGTTCATAATAATGATTACAATTATTGATGCAGATATTAAGGACTGTATTGTATCATGCTTCGCAGATGACACAAAGATATGTAAGGAAATATTGAACGAAGGTGACATAAGAAAATTAAGGAAAGACATTGAAACATATTCCAGTGGGCAGAAAACAACAATACGAAGTTCAACGGAGAAAAATTCCAACTTCTAAGATATGGTAATAACAAAGAGCTACAGAAAAAGGCTACAAAACTGTGCAAGCCAAACAAATAACACCAAATCCATAAGTCAGGGATCTTGGAGTAATAATGTCGTCGGATACAGAATTCAGAGAGCACTATAACATCAAAATTACAACGGATAAAAAAATAATGGGGATCATCTGGAGGATCTTCCGCAGCAGAAAAGAAACATCATACTCAAATTATGGAAGAGTCTAGTCCTACCAATAATTGAGTATTGCTCAGTACTCCCAAGCCCATACAGAAAACGAGACAATGCGAACATTGAAGCTATACAAAGGACTTTGCCAGTAAGATAGAGGAAACGGAAGGTGAAGACTATTGGTCTCGACTACAATCCATGTAACTCTACTCTCTCGAAAGAAGGTGCGAGCGGTACACAATAATATACATATGGAAAATGCTTGAGTGCTCTGTCCCTAATCTTGCAAATAAAATAGACACAAACTGGAATGAGAGAAGAGGCGGATTTTGTACGGTCCCCGCGGTCCATATATATATATATATATATATATACAGTGTGTCCGTAAAGTCATGGTGGGATTTTAAATAGCTATATTATTGCAATGAAACACGATAATGAGATAAAAAGGCAAATTGAAGAACAACTCTAAAAGAATAACTTTATTTAACGTAGTTCGATATGGGCTCCTCTGGTAGCCCTGCAGACATCTAGGCGGTGATTCAATTCCAGCCACACACGCCCAAGAACATCAGGAGTGACGGATGCGATAGCTTCCGTGATTCGCTCGTGCAAGTGATGAATATCCCTAATGGGTACACTGTACACGCTTTGCTTGACGTAACCCCACAAATAAAAGTCCAAAGGTGTCAGGTCCGGAGAGCGTGGAGGCCATGGCTTCCATCCTCCTCTTCCTATCCATCTCTGTGGAAATGTTTCATTAAGGAATTCTCGAACAACGTTGGAATAGTGCGGAGGAGCACCATCTTGCTGAAAGATGACATTATTGTCAATAAATTGGGGTACTGCAAAATGTTCCGACATAGCGAGGTAGTTGTGTGACGTCACAGTGGGTTCCGCGAAGAAAAATGGGCCAATCACTCGATCTCGTGCTAGAGCACACCACACATTAACTTTCGGGCTATTACGCTCATGTTCAACATAGGCATGTGGACAGCCTAGACTAACTACGAGATAAAGGTTAAGCTTAGCCTAGACTAACTACAAGATACAACTTTGAGAGTTGTTCTTAAATTTGGCATTGTTTCATCTCATTATCATGTTTCGTTGCAATAATATAGCTATTTAAAATCCCACCATGACTTTACGGACACACATCACCGCCTAGATGTCTGCAGGGCTACCAGAGGAGCCCATATCGAACTACGTTAAATAAAGTTATTCTTTTAGAGTTGTTCTTCAATTTGCCTTTTTTTCATCTCATTATCATGTTTCGTTGCAATAATATAGCTATTTAAAATCCCACCATGACTTTACGGACACACTGTATATATATATATATGTAGGTATATTATAATTATCACAATCAACAAATATTCAAGTTTGCGATAAAAAACTCATTCTTAATATATGCAATTAAAGAAAACTGGATATCGGGTTTGTGGTAGGTTAGCATTTTTAATTACAGATTCACTAGGCATAGGTACTGAAAGTTGAGAGTTTTTTTATCAAGAATCTTTCTAGTTGCAATCATAGTTAGCGCCTATTCACATTACAAATAACTTTTTCTTATTAGAGTTTGAGGGATGAGTTTCAATGAGAAAATTGCAGACTGAATCTGTGAAAATACTTTTTAGTCAGTGATAGCTTTTTGGTGTGACTTGATATATTGTGTTGAAAACCAGCTCTTTAGCCTGTTTTAAGAAATAATGGATGTTTTCATTCATGAAAAAGGGCTTATAAATTGTATACATAATGCATATCTGTCCAAGCAGATCTTAATTGTAATGAGCTATCTTTAACCTGAACCACCAACTGTAACAGATGAAGATTTGTTTTAAACAGAGTATAAGAATTTGGTAAATAGTAGGCCTTTAGATGATTTCATATATGGCCGGGTTTGTAGGTTACTTTGCTAAGAAAAAAATGTATTAATTTTAATAAAATATGGAAATCTTTATAAATTGTATTGTGAATGAGTAAATACTGTACTGTTTTAGTGTATACAAGTTGGGAAATGTGAGGTCTACCCTATTTGGTCAGAGGGTAACTACTGTACTGTGCATGTGATTGAAAATCTGTATGATTTTATTATTATTATAAAATGTAGCTCATGACTTGGATAATCCCGATAGGCCCCAGTGGGTTCATGCTTTCCATATGAAATGTAAAATAATGCCATTGCGGCAATAGTAGCTCCTTAGCTAACCAGTTTTAAGAAAATTTGGGTACTTTCCTGAATGAGAGGTCATTTGTAGATTGAAAATAGTGTATATTCTTAGATGTCTTGAGAGTGGCAGTTTGTTAGGTTTGATGTATTTGTGCCATATATCGTTGTATGTGGAGTGTTTTATGTGATGTAAAATGTTGCATGTAATTTGTTTTAGTCCTTCTGATCAGCTAATGTATGTTTTTAAAAATTACAGATTCTGATGATGAACCGAGTTAATCTCGAAACATAAAGTTGTGATTAAGAAACCAAACGAAGTTGGGAATATTAGATATTTTAGATTCCTTTCCCATTGAACATGTTAACGTTTTCTGTATGGGTAGGGGAAGGTGGGGTAAGACGGACTACTTAACACAAAAATGAGTCTAGAAACCACATTTATATAATTTTGGGGGTTTTTAGGGGTTGTGGTGGTGCTTTGGGTGTGTTATATTTAAAGTCCACACCTGGTCACGGTTTTTAGAGGAAAAGACTGAAACACGAGATTTTACCAAATCAATATTTTTATTGTACCAAAAACAAAATCACGGGGTAAGATGGATCTTTTTTGCTCTGACTGCAGCTATTGCACTTTCCATAGCTGCCTCATTCCATTCCCCTCTGCTACTGACTCGCACATATTTCCGGGGCATCTATAGAGAAAAAGAGAAGAAAATGTTAAGGGTTTGTGAAATATTTAGTGTGAGGGGTAAGACGGAACCCCATGGGTTCCATCTTACCCCAAAAATAAAACTTCAATCTCAAAACGTTTACCAAAACATCCAAGTATTGTATACCAATTTATGGCACATATCTATCATGTACACACACATGGGCATATCCAACGTAGTAGTAGTAAGTCATTATAACTAATATTTCAATGCAAAAAATCCAGTTTCTTACCTTGTGCATATTACATCAGCACCACACAAAAAGACAACTTGCTCTCTCGAAAGCATATGGGCAACTGAGCTTGACTGCCGCCGGCAATGACGTGACTGTTTGGTGACGTGAAGGACATTTAGCAACCAATATCTGAACCTCGCCCTTTCTACTTGGGTTTAGAGGGGGGGTTCCATCTCACCCCATGGGTCCGTCTTACCCCACCTTCCCCTACGTATAAGGAAAAAAGTCATATGACGGTTGCTGTTAATTTAAATATTTCAGTAATTAACAAGATGCTTGAAGGAAACCTTTGCTTTGGTACAGGGAAATATCTAAAATGAAGAAAAATGAAAAAAAGGATATTATGGAGTATAAAAGTAGTAATAGCCTAGCGGCTTTATCTGAATACAGACAGTTAAGAAACACGTTAACCGGCCTGAATAGGATGGTCAAAAGGTATAATGAAATAAGTCTAGTTAAAAATGGCTCTAGGACTCCAAAGAATAATTTCATTATTTATTAGCTGAGACACTAACTATTTACGTGATCTATTAATTGTCCACATAGGTACTAAGATGATAAATAAAGTTATAATGTTATAATGTCAGACTCATAATGTTTCAGACCAACAAAGACCCTAGGATCCACTCATGGCTGGTCTACGTAACTGTGTTCGTAATTGTGTATTGTGTATGTCCTCCGTGGTGGCGGAGGGGACCTACAATTTTACGTGGGTTCCGAACCACAAGAACATAAGAAATTTATGTAAGAACTGCCTGTACATTGGCAACGACCAATTTTTACAAAACTAAATAATTACACCGGTCTGCATGAAAATCGATTTCTTTATTTTGAGTTGTGATTCTGAAGCAGTTCGCTGCGCTGAATTAAAAAATGCTACCAGTTTTTTTCTATCACCCACAGTTTTAAAATTATTAGCAAAACAATTTTAGGGCGTTTTGTAATTTTTTACCTTTTTTATATTTAATTAATTTCGTTTTTTCATATTTTTCAGATAGATAATTCTAACATTACGTCTTTAAAATTTTAATAATGGCTTCTAGAGGATGTACCCATAGTCCAGACATATTTTGTTATATTTGTGGTCGGTATGTTGTTGTAAAACAAAGGACAAATGTAACGACCTTCATTAAGAGAGCTTATCATGCTTATTTTGGAATTAAATTAGGAGATCAAGACAAAAGTTGGGCTCCACACAAGGTTTGTCTTACGTGTGTTGCGGCACTAAGGAATTGGAGCAAAGGTAAAAAGAAAAGTTTGCCATTTGGGATCCCTATGGTATGGCGCCAGCCTAGAAACCATACCGACGACTGCTACTTCTGTTCTTGCAATGTTAAAGGTTATAATGCAAAGAATAAAGAGAGCCTTCAATACCCAAGTCTTCCATCTGCAATAAGGCCGGTACCCCATGGTCCAGAAGTTCCTATTCCCCGCCCACCCGAGAGTCTGAATCAATACAATTCAAATTCTGATTCAGCTCCAAATCCGGACAATGATGATGTTTATGAACAGCCAACAGCTGACCGAGATCCTAAACCATTAACCCAAGCCGAACTAAATGATTTAGTCAGGGATTTGAATCTGCCTAAGGACTCTGCATAACTTTTGGGGTCTAGATTGCAGGAGAACAATTTATTGGCATCCGACACATACTTCGCTTGGTACAGAAATCGTGAGAAAGACTTCGTGCCTTTTTTCGAAGAAGATGGTCCCTTGGTATTTTGCAAGGACATCACAGAATTAGTGTGCAAGCTAGGCATCGAATACCAAACCAGTGACTGGAGGTTGTTTATAGATTCCTCTAAAACCAGTCTAAAAGGAGTGTTACTGCACAACGGTAACAAATATGCATCAATCCCAGTGGCCCATTCTACTCATTTAAAAGAGACCTATGATAACATGAAACTGCTTCTGGAAAAAATTCAGTATCAAAATCACAGATGGATATTGTGTGGGGATCTCAAAGTCCTTTGCATGTTACTTGGGCAGCAATCAGGATACACTAAGATGCCATGTTTCATCTGCGAATGGGATAGTCGAGCACGTGACCAGCACTGGAAGAGGAAAACTTGGCCTCCTAGAGAGAATCTTACCCCAGGATCAAAGAACATTTTACATGAACAACTAGTTGAACCAAATAAAATCCTCCTACCACCCTTGCACATTAAGTTAGGCTTGATGAAGCAGTATGTCAAAGCATTGAATAGAGAAGGTGAGTGTTTCAAGTACATTTGTTCAAAATATCCAAAGATTAGCTACGAGAAAATAAAGGAAGGTGTTTTTATAGGTCTTCAGATTATAAAGTTATTGACAGACGATCATTTCCTGAACACAATGACCAATAAAAATAAAGAAGCATGGCTTGGTTTCAAAGATGTTGTTGAAAACTTCTTGGGAAACTACAAAGGCCAAAATTATGAAAGACTGGTGGAAAATATGCTTAAAAAGTTTTGCGCCTTAGGCTGCAACATGAGCCTGAAAGTTCACTTCTTATTTTCGCATCTTGACCGTTTTCCCGAAAATCTCGGAGATGTCAGTGAGGAGCAAGGGGAACGATTTCACCAGGACATCAAAACCATGGAAAGAAGATATCAAGGAAGAAGGCATACAAATATGATGGCGGATTACTGCTGGTGTCTGCAACGAGATCAGCCTAACGCACAGCATAAGAAAACATCAAAGAAGCACCGGTTTAGTCGTCATTAGTCAGATCTACCTTCGTAGTCTTAAGTCTTTGGAATAAGTCCTGAAATATTTGCAAGTAAAGAAGGTAAATATATTTTTTCTTTCAGTTATTTTTTTATTCTTTCATAAACAAGCAATATGCTTGTCCAAGAGCTAGGAGCTATTTAATTCTGCTTTAATTAGGTTTTACTCTTCACCTAAAGATTTCGTGCTACAAGGGGTGTTGTAATACCTCATCTGTCCCCAAATGTTAACCAAGAGCTAGGAGCTCTTTAATTCTGCTTTAATTAGGTTTTACTCTTCACCTAAAGATTTCGTGCTACAAGGGGTGTTGTAATACCTCATCTGTCCCCAAATGTTAACCACCCATTTATGGGAGGGGAGAGAGTATTTTGCTGGGAACGGGACTGGTTGTTTATATATATATTTACCCTACATTATTATGTAAGCGTTACTGTAGTCTATAACAACAAAATTTATGGTTTAGCATGTGCAATCCAATGTTGGTCTCGATAAGATGATTCACATTTGGGGATAAATGGGGGATTTATGACACACCCTGTAGTAAGAAAACCATACGTGATAGGGAAAAACTAACTATATTTTTTAGATCAGCGCACTCAAATTATATAGAATCACCAACTAGTTTGTAAAAATCGATCGACAAGTTTTCAAATGTGTACTGGTGTTATCAATTTAAAACTAATTAATTATCGATTTAAAACTAAAGATAGAATCTCTCGATCCAGAGGATCAAGTCATAATAGACTACTATCCACAAATATGTTACACTCTATATCTATTTATAACCGACATGCAAATATATCAGATCCAAAGAATCCAGTCAATTTCATTACGGTATCCATCAATACTAGTACCTTGCCAACCAAAAATAAGTCACGGTCCATATCGATTGCGGACCAACTCAAAATTTACCACTATATGTGTTTGTGGGGCAAGTGAAGATCATGAGTTTTTCAATACCTCACAGTACTATGGGGGGGCACCGCTCGGCAGAGGAATCTCTTTAAATGGGGTGTGTAAGGACAGAGAGTATCCCCTAACCCAAGAGGCTGCCTCCCTATATCCCACAACACTTGTGTTGAGCTGTGGGATCTATCACCACAAAGCCTTAATTTTACTACCTTAAACTATACCCAATCTATCAAATGCGTCTAATCGATTTTTAAACATGTTTATAGACGTGCTACTAATTACTTCTACCGGCAAACTATTCCAGCTATTTACTATTCTATGCGTAAAGAAGTTTTTGGCAACTGCTGTCTCGAACTTTCTACTTGTCAACTTACACCCGTTATTTCTAGTCCTATTATATCGAGATATTTCGAAAAAGCTATCTCTATCTACCCTACGTTATCGAACCCATTCGTAATTTTGAAAACCTGGATTAGATCACCCCTTAGCCTCCTAGTCTCGAGTGTTGTCAATTTTAACTCCTTAAGCCTATCCTCGTACGACTTTGACCTAAGCGACGGAATCATCTTAGTTGCTCGTCTTTGAACTCTTTCGATTTTGTTCATATCTTTGCGCATATGCGGATTCCAAAATTGGACCGCGTACTCCAAATGGGGTCTAACTAATGATTTATATAGAGGAACTTTAATATCGCGCGATTTGTACTCAAAATTTCGAGCTATAAAACCTAACACTTTGTTCGCCTTATTGACCGCTGCTGTACTTTGTTTCGCTACTTGTAAATCACCATTGACTATAACTCCTAAATCTTTTTCCTGCTCTACGCTTGTTAAATCTTTCCCTGACATACTATACGCAAAATTACCGTTACGCGAACCTATATGCAAAATTTTCCACTTATCAACGTTAAATCTCATTTGCCATGTGACTGACCAATTAACGATTTTATTCAGATCTTCCTGGATTTTACCTCTATCTTCGTCATTAATCGCCCTACCACCCAGCTTCGTGTCATCCGCAAACTTTGAAAGCTATTAGTATCGGTTATGAATTAGCTAGAAATGGTTGCAAGACGGAGAATAATTTCAGCTGCCCATAAGTCTGGATGACAAAATGTGTAAAGTTGAACGTCACCGGAGTCATCGTTTAGCTTCAATACTTTTTACTTTATAGCTAACTGACTTAGAGCAAGCTTGTCCAACATACGGACCGCCAAAGACTTGTATCAGGCCCACCTGGCGGATACTGAAAATTCATTATCTAATGTCATATTTTATTTCAATAAATTTAATTTTAAAATAAAATTTTATTTAAAATTTGCACACCGGCCCTCGGTGTGGGTCATTAATTGAAATATGGCCTTTTTTTGGAAAAAAAAGTTGGACACCCCTGGTTTAGAGCAAGGAGTAGGCTGTAAAATGCCTAAATTTGGTGGTAATACAAAAAAGTATGGTCTAGTCAACCCAGTTACAGATATAGAAGCTTTATATAAATAAAATAAAATAACCATGATCTATTTAAAAAACAAAATTTGTTTTCAGAGACATACACATTAGGGCGGCTCGTTTTTACACTTTTTTCGATATTTGATTGGGGGTAGTGCGGAAAAGTTGCGATTTGGAGAGAAAATAAAGTGTGTAAAATTTTTTTATCTACGTCAATACCTTCCGGTGGCGGCGAGTCCTTAAAAATCGAAAAATAGGCCTAACGGGGTAGATTGGAAATGGTTTTAAAGACTTACAAAATAACAATAAAAATTTCAGCACAATCTGTTAATAACTTCCGGTGGCGTCTTAGCCGTTAAAATATCCAAAATATTGATTTAAAGCAAGTTTTAACAAGATGTTATAGAAATGTTAATTCCGGTATATTTCTGTGCAAACAACCCTGAGAACACTATTATAGGCTTGAATAAATTAATAGCAGTCATTGAACAATGAACATTATATAAAAATTATATAAAATTATATAAAATTTTTGTGTTTTTTAGGCCTATTTTTCGATTTTTAAGGACTCGCCGCCACCGGAAGGTATTGACATAGATCAAAAAAATTTTACACACTTTATTTTCTCTCCAAATCGCAACTTTTCCGCACTACCCCCAATCAAATATCGAAAAAAGTGTAAAAACGAGCCGCCCTAATACACATCATTGAAATAGGGCTCTCGCACTTAAAAAAGGGCACTTGCAAGAAATTGAGAGGGGGGGGTCAGATGTGACCGACCCATGCCCTAGATCCGGCTATGATACATATGAGCACCCCTATATATATATATATATATATATATATATATATATGTGTGTGTGTGTGTGTGTGTGTGTGTTTGTGTATGTGTGAGTGTATACTAACATATGAATGCGATGTGGTGAGACTGCAGACTTAGGACTATTTAAAATTACGCTCTTCCTCATAATTATATTTCTGTTGAGATTATGAGGTTATATATCATACCTCTTCTCAAAATAAATATGTGAACATTCTTTACAGCATTCTACCACATGTACCTTACCTTTTTAATACAAAAAATGGAAGACTTGTCAGATGATCAAGAAAATAAATATTTTGGCTAAATTAGCATCAATTCTTTGTTTAATGTTTAAACAATGTGTAATGGTCTGTCAGTAACTTCAGCTTGGAGGGGTGTGGAGGGCATGAGGATCCACCGCACATATGTGACAAATAATCAGACAGTAGGAATTCCTTGTGGTTACTGGGAAAAGTTGCAAGCTGGCACAAGTATAAAGTTTCAGAGACAAGACATATAGGCATATGGGGAGCTCTTATTCTGCAAATGAAGTGAAACTTATTGAAATTGAAAGAGAGAATTAATGATGATCCTGAAAAATATCTCTGACATATTTCTAAAACAGTCTACCGTAGGCTTTATTTTATACCTGAAAGGTTACTTTGCCAAACCTTCACTGCACTGGGATACCAAACCTCTACTGTATAGTTAAGTATAGATGATAAATCCTTCATTTAAAATAATAATGACTCAGAATATATATATATATATAGGCAAAACTACCTACTACCAACAAGAAAAAGACTTATATAACCCAGATCAACATGGCTTCAGGGCTGGAAGAACATGCCTATCACAACTACTAGACCACCATGAAAAAATATTGGAAACATTGTGTAGAAGACAAAACACAGCCTTCGATAAATGTGATCATGGAATCATAGTACACAAACTCAAGAATACAGAAATTACTGGAAAACTAGGAAGGTGGCTATTTAATTTCTTGACGCAAAGAACACAAAGAGTGGTGGTAAACGGAGTTAAATCGGAAGTCTCGGAAGTCGCGACTTCTGTCCCACAAGGTACAGTGTTAGCTCCCTTGCTGTTCATAATAATGATTAGAATTATTGATGCAGATATTAAGGACTATTTTATCATGCTTCGCAGATGACGTGCTTCGCAGATGACAGATGTAAGGTTATATTGAACGAAGGCGACATAAGAAAATTACGAAATGACACTCTAACATTATTCCCGTGGGCAGAAAACAGCAATACGAAGTTCAACGAGGAAAAACTTCCAACTTCTAAGATATCGTGATAACAACGAGCTACAGAAAAAGGTTACAAAACTGTGCAAGCCAAACAGATAACACCAAATCCATAAATCAGGGATCTTGGAGTAATAATGTCGTCGGATACAGAATTCAGAGAGCACTATAACATCAAAATTACAACGGATAGAAAAATAGTGGGGATCATCTGGAGGATCTTCCGCAACAGAAAAGCAAACATCATGCTCAAATTATGGAAGAGTCTAGTCCTACCAATAATTGAGTATTGCTCAGAACTCACAAACCCATACCGAAAACGAGACAATGCGAACATTGAA
>JAJOZX010009375.1:0-17500 GCA_023014485.1 Bathynomus jamesi | reverse complement strand
ACTACTGACATGACAAATGCATGTTCACCATTGAAGGCATTATACCAATACCATACAAAGAACCAATATTAGTGCCAAATGTGGCTGCCAATATAACTTGCTTTGCAGTGAGTACAGTTGAAACGGTAGATAGTGGACGAAACAATGGTCTGGTTTTTTTTTCTTTATGGTTGAGATACGATTTAATGCTATTATTATTGGTGAATACAAATTGAAGGTTAATTTGAGGGTGAAGAGAGGTGAGTAGGTGACGAAGTTCTGATTGTATTTTGCAACTAATATAGTCGTAGCAGGGAAAAGAAAAGTATTGTATATCTTTTATAACAGCGGGGACTTTAAGGGGGGGGGGGTGATAAATGTTGTTGAGAAAATTTCTAGTTAGAAACTGTATTAAATGTATTGGGAAAGAGTTATTAATGCTGAAACTGAATAAATTCTATTTCGTTGTGGAAGGATAAGTAGGAGGAACAAAATTGATAAGCACGGTGGATTAAGATTGTAATGTTGTTAATTTTATATACATACTAGTAAGGGGATGTGACTTAAGTAGTTAGTACCTAGGCCTGTATATGTAGGTTTTCGATATATGGAACTACTGAATTTATTATTTTGTTTTGTTATTGTTATATCTAAAAAGGCTAAGGTGTTTTTAGATTCGTCTTCTTTAGTGAACCTGATGGTTTGATGCTGGGAATTGATAGTTAAGAAAAGTGGGCGTGGTTAACATTGTGAAAGAGGAGAAAAGTGTCATCGACATATCTTTTATATAGGTGTGGCTTGTAATGGGTAGGGCAATGGGGTAGCCAGTTATTTTCGTGATAACAGAGAAAGATGTTAGCTAGTGTGGCACTTAGGGGAATCCCATGGCTAGTAAATCGGTTTGTTGGTAAAGTTGTTTATTGAAAAAGAAGTAGGTGTCTGAAGTGGCAAGGGTTAGCAGTTTGGTGAATTCTTGTTTCGTTAAGGTGAGGACTGTGTTCTGATTGTTCGAAAATAAATTGTTAGAAAATAAGCTGTTCTTCTCTGAAAGCTATTAACAGTGGTGTTCCTCAGGGTTCTGTCCTGCCACCCACTCTTTTCCTTTTATTATTAATAATCTTTTAAGTCGCACTTCCTGTCTTATTCACTCCTATGCCGATGATTCCAATCTTCACGCTTCACAAAGCGTCCCTCTCAGCAGTCACTCCATGATTTGCGTAGAACGGCTATGGAACACCTGACCTCTGATCTTTCTGCCATCTCCGACTGGGGCAGAGAAAACCTTGTGGCTTTCAGTGTTTCAAAAACTGAATTCCTCTATCTGTCTACTCGTCACAATCTTCCACACGACTATCCTCTTACATTCAACAGCACACAGCTCAATCCTTCCTCTTCTCTTAACATTCTTGGCGTTTCCTTTTCTCATGATCTTTCCTGGAATGATCACAATACGGACAACCCTCGGTTAACGACCTAATTACGTTCCTAGATCCCGGTCGTTAACTGAAATGTGTCGTAAACGGCGAGATAGTAAAATCTGATTGAAACAACATATATAACACCATATTAATAGGTAAAACAAGTAAATAGTCATTAAGGAGAATTAAAAACCATAAAGAGTGTAGTATAGTTATTATTAATGTAAATCTAAAGTAAGGAGTACAAAACATCAGTACAGTACAGCACAAATAAATATAAATATGTACATAAAACAGTAAAATATAACACACATTACAGTTCTGGGGATAGCGGGTGATCTTCGTGGATTTCTAGGCGCCGGTCTAGCTGGAGTTACTGGGCCGTCCGGGACAGGAGAGTCTTACAAACTCTGGCTCAACGGGGCTGGACGCCTGATGTGAAAGTCCCATCGTCAGAAGTTTCCTATGGCATTGATATCCTCTTGAAGTACGAATAGAGGGACGTCTGGACAGAGGCCCTCTTCTTCTCCTCATAGATGAACCTATAGCAGGCCATGGTATCATTTACTCCATTGGAAGCTTTGGAAAAGTGTTCCAAGTTGGACTCTTCTTTTTGAATCAGAGCCAAACTATGCTCCATCCACTTGAAAGCTTCAGCCAGGTTTTTTACGGTGAACTTCCTCTGAACTTCGACCTCAGCTACCTATTCTTCCTCCGCTTCAGCAAACTTGTTCTGTGCATCGAGCTCCGTCAGATCTTCATTGCTGGACGTCATCGGCCTCGATCTCCAGCTGGAGCTCCCTCCCGTCGTTAAGTGTGGGTTGTCTGTACTCTCTTTCCAAAACAGCTTCGAAGAGGTTAGGTATGCTGTACCGCCCCCGCAGTTTCTTCAACCCCGTTCAGTTGCTGTCTCTGTACTGGGGTCTTGTCCGCCCCTGTATGGAGTACGCTTCTCGTGTATGGGTGGCTCAACCCACACAACCGTATTTAACGGGTAGAATCAAAGGATTTTCATCTCATCAATTCCCCACCTCTTACCCACTATCTTCAATCTCTCTCTCTTCGCTGTAATGTTGCCTCACTCTTTCTTTACTATCGGTATTATAACGGACACTGCTTCTCTGAACTCTCTAACTGCATGCCTCCTCCTTTAAGGAGAGCACGCAGTACCAGACTTTCTACACTTTCTCATTCCTTTTCTGTCCAACTCCCTAACGCAAGGGTTAATCGGTATTTTCAATCTTTCATCTACTCAACCGGTCAACTCTGGAACAACCTTCCTCAGTCCATCTTTCCCCCTGTCTGTGACCTCTAATTTTTCACGCAGAGTGTTCAGGTATCTCGAAAAACATGGACCTTGATTTTGGTTCTCTTCTATATGTGGGAGGTGGGGGGGGGGGCTTTTCGGGCATTCGCCTTTGGCCCTTCTTTCTTGCATAAAAAAAATATGTACACCTTCGTTAACCTTGGTTTTGCTTCCACCCGAATTGTTCAGTATTCATTCAGTGTTAAGCTTGTTGTTTCTGTTGCTTGTTACTACAGTTTAATGTGGAATCCGAACCACGACCCACCACGGATGGTCAGAAATTACAAAATCCTCGCCCGGAGTCAATCTCACGACCTCCCGATCAGCAGCCGAGCGTCTCAACCACTAGATCTCCCAGGGTACCCATTTATCCACCAACCAATTTTTATTATTGTATGGAATGGTGAACAGCTGGGTTTGCTGCGCACTGACTGCCATCACGGAGAATCGAACCCGGGGCCGTTGGATTTGTAGTTAGCGATGCTAACCGCTACACCACCGAAGCGCATATATATATATATATGGGAATGAACTCAGAATGGTCCCCTGAGTTTTTTATGATACACACAGACAGTGCATGGAACAAGGAACTCTTCTGGGATAATTAAATCCACTATAGTCCCAATAAGTAATGGTAAATGACAAATACCATAGTTTTTCTTTTTCATGATGCTAGCCCGACATGGGCAACGGGTCACTCGCAAAGAGGTCCCATAAATATAGCTTCCCTCACCAGCTATCTCCAAAGCAGACAGGATCCAGCTTTGGGACATGGATCTAGGATTTAAAGCAGCCTAGCCCTGCTACATTTAGAACCTCAATATAAGCAAAAGACTCGCTGCCTTCACGTCAGATTGAATACAATCAAAGAAAAAGGGGTAACTATTATATTTTTAGCCATAAACCAAAACTTAAACCTTAACTGGCAGAATTGAGCGTCCACTTTTCAAGGCACATAACATGTCCGTTTCAAGATGGGGACCATTCTGAGTTCATTCCCATCTTGAAACGGACATGTTGTGTGCCTTGAAAAGTGGACGCTCAATTCTGCCAGTTGAGGAGGTTTAAGTTTTGGTTTTTGGCTAAAAATATAATAGTTACCCCTTTTTCTTTGATGTATTCAATCTGACGTGAAGGCAGCGAGTCTTTTGCTTATATTGAGGTTCTAAATGTAGCAGGGCTAGGCTGCTTTAAACCGTAGATCCATGTCCCAAAGCTGGATCCTGTCTGCTTTGCAGATAGCTGGTGAGGGAAGCTATATTTATGGGACCTCTTTGCGAGTGAAACCGTTGCCCACGTCAGGCTAGCATCATGAAAAAGAAAAACTATGGTATTTGTCATTTACCATTACTTATTGGGACTATAGTGGATTTAATTATCCCAGAAGAGTTCCTTGTTCCATGCACTGTCTGCATATATATATATATATATATATATTGTAAATTCTGAACACAAAGTCATTTTACTGTTTATTGTTAAGTAGTGTTTCTATAAGTTTCATTGAGACAGCAAGTCAGTAAAAAGGCATCAATATTATAGAACTGATTAGTCGTATCATCAGTATATATTTTGAAGCATAACTTATGCATTTCATTACGTTAGTGTTTGGATCAGTCTTTCGTTGAGACACTAAGCTAAATAACCAGACGTCGAAGTACAATATGTTAGTTTTTTCATGAATTCTGGGAAAATTATGAAGGAAGAGTACACTGACGAAATTGTGTTTTCAGTATTCTTTTAGGATGATATACTTATGACGAGCTAAAGCCTGATAAAACTGAAAGGCACATGAACTGCGCAGTCATTTTACGCCAGTGTTTTCACAAAAAAATGTTCAGGAATTAGAAGCTGAAACTATGATTAATACGCACTCTAGTATAACCTTGGTTTTGCTTCCGCCCGAATTGTTCATTCTGACGAAGGTCAAGCTTGTCACTCCACCTTAGACCAACAGTTTAACGTGGAATCCGAACCACACCTCACCAGCAGCCTAGCGTCTTAACCACTATAGGCTACCCAGGGTACCCATTTATCTACCAACCAATTTTTTTATTGTGTGGAAGGATGAACAGCTGGGTTTTGCTGGCCGCCTGCCGTCACCGGGTCTCGATCCCGGGACCGATGGATTCGTAGTCAAGCCCCCTGGTATCAGGACAATATACCCCGCGGACAATATTCCCACAGCGGACAATATTTCCCGTGCACAGAATCACCTAAGACGATATCCCCCCTGCGTACAATATCCCTTTTTCTGTATATTGACGCTCCATGGCAAAACCAGGCGCGATAGAGGCGATTCCAAAGTGACGAAATACTGCATTATAGATGGCGCAAAAGTAGCTGAGCAAAAATATTTCTGTTGCTCGGAACGGATAGCAAACGTCAATTAAAAGTCAATTAAAAGTCAATTTATTTCACTATTTCATCGAGAAATTTGAAAAAAAAAACCGTTATTTGTGACACACCCTAATGCGCATGCGCGGGTATTTTATACATACTCGTGTGTGTGTATATATATACACGCACAATCGGCCCACTTGGAATATCGTGAAAAGCAAAAAAGTGAGCAAGCTTCTGTTTATAAAAGTTTTAAAATTCGAAAATATAGTCTATGAAGCAACCAAATAACGAGACAAAACAACGCAGCAGTGAGCACACTAGCTGTAACGAATTTTCGACTTCTTTTAAGAATTCGACAGTCTGATATTCAGTTGCTCTTAGATTGCTAGGGCCACATTTTTCTTCCACTAGTGGGAGTAGGCATTTGCGTTTAGTAACAGACAGACTTCTAATTCTTTTGGTTTTCAGAATTGGACATTTACAATGGATTTGAATGCCGTGAACGTCGCAAGAGTCGTCGCCCTAATTGAAGATGGTCGGAGCCAGCGTTACGTCGCCGATGCGATAGGAATTCCAAGAACAACGGTTCGACGTGTCTACCAACGTTATGTGGAGACAGGAGAGTATACCCGAAGACCAGGATCTGGAAGATCGTGCTGCACATCTGCCCGTGACGATCGTTTCATCATCTTGAGTGTTTTGTGAGATCGTTGCTTGACTGCCACAAACATCCGCAATGAGCTGAAAGGTCTCGAGACGTCAGTGTATCCGAGCGAACCGTTAGAAGGAGACTTATGGAAAGTGGCTTACATGCTAGACGTCCAGCAATGGGCCCGGAATTGCTCCCACACCACCGCAATTCTCGTCTTGCTTTCGCTCGTGAGCATGTCAATTGGATTATGGTTCAATGGGGACGAGTATTGTTCAGGGACGAATCAAGATTTAATCTTCGAATATCCGATCGACGGGAAAGAGTGTAGAGAAGAACAGGAGAAAGTCCGTGAACAATATTCGAATTTTAAAACTTTTATAAACAGAAGCTTGCCCACTTTTTTGCTTTTAGCGATATTCCAAGTGGGCCGATTTTTCTGCCGCTCAGTGTATTTACACAGGGTGGCGCAAAAGTCAAGAACCATAGGCACATTTTAATAATTTGTGTTTTAATATGTGTTTTGTTCTTTTCAGATGTTGTTGAGCCTATGGCGCAGAAATTGACAATAGATGAACGGGTGGAGATAGTTTTAATGTGTGCAAGGCGTGGTAACACACAGTTGCTACTGCTTTTAATGACAAATACACTGAGAGCCGCCAGTTGTTCAGGCATCAGTTCAGCAACATCACTAACGGTACTCAATCACCCTGAAAACAGCCCACGTTAGTTCTTAAGAAAGTTATCCCAGGAAACGGGTGTCTCCAGAAGATCCATTCATCGAATTCTTACAAATCGTTTCCACCCCTACAAAGTCCAACTCGTTCAAGAACTGCACGGTGACGACACAGACCGTCGTGTAGAGTTCTGCCAGAGGTTTCTACAGCATCGACAGCTTCAACGAAGGATCATTTTCAGCGACGAAGCGATATTTCACCTCAGCGGTCGTGTCAATAGGCATAATGCACGTTATTGGGCCAATGAGACCCCCCACTGGATGGAGAAAGGATATGCGCAATTCGATCCACGAATTATGGTGTGGGCCGCGCTCTCGGGAGATCGGTTAATTGGTCCGTACTTTTTTTACGGCACTGTAACAGGTGAAACATATCTGCATATGCTGCAAACATTTCTAATGCCCATACTGGACGACATTCCATTGGCAGAACGGGCGGAGATGTGGTTTCAGCAGGATGGTGCACCACCACATTTCGCAACCATCGTCCGAAGCTCTTTAGATGAAACATTCCCAAGCAAGTGGACCGGACGGCGAGGGCCCGTCGAATGGCCACCTCGGTCTCCAGACCTCACGCTTCTCGACTTTTTCTTGTGGGGCCATCTCAAGTCGGTAGTCTATGCTGATTGACCCAGAACCATACGTCCTCTAAAGGATAAAATTACATCTGAGTGTACCAAAATCAGTACCAATGTGTTAAGGAATGTTCAAACATCATGCATTCAACGAGTCAGAAGTGTCTCCAAGTGGAAGGCCACCAATTCGAACATTTATTATAATTTAATAAAATGTTCCTATAGTTCCTGACTTTTGCGCACCCTATATATATATATATATATATATATATATATATATATTTAACTGCAATGACCACGCAGTATATCAATGTATAGAAACGACGTAAGTATAGAGGAGCGTTCTGCACACGAGGAAGAGAAATAACGAACAAATGAAAAATGAGGTGAACCGCCCGGTAATCGAACCCAGGATCTTCCGATTGCCGGTCAGATGCGCTATCCATTACACCACTGGCCTCGATCAGTCATAAGTCGAAATTCTCCTACATAGGGCAGAAACCAATGCCCTGAGAGGGCACCCCGCAAATCGTGAATATGTACATTTAACTGCAATGACCACGCAGTATATCAATGATAGAAACGACGTAAGTATAGAGGAGCGTTCTGCACACGAGGAAGAGAAATAACGAACAAATGAAAAAATGAGGGGAATCGAACCCAGGATCTTCCGATTGCCGGTCAGATGCGCTATCCATTACACCACGGGCCTCGATCAGTCATAAGTCGAAATTCTCCTACATAGGCAGAAACCAATGCCCTGAGAGGGCACCCTCGCAAATCGTGAATATGTACATTTAACTGCAATGACCACGCAGTATATCAATGTATAGAAACGACGTAAGTATAGAGGAGCGTTCTGCACACGAGGAAGAGAAATAACGAACAAATGAAAAAAATGAGGTGAACCGCCCGGGAATCGAACCCAGGATCTTCCGATTGCCGGTCAGATGCGCTATCCATTACACCACGGGCCTCGATCAGTCATAAGTCGAAATTCTCCTACATAAGCAGAAACCAATGCCCTGAGAGGGCACCCTCGCAAATCGTGAATATGTACATTTAACTGCAATGACCACGCAGTATATCAATGTATAGAAACGACGTAAGTATAGAGGAGCGTTCTGCACACGAGGAAGAGAAATAACGAACAAATGAAAAATGAGGTGAACCGCCCGGGAATCGAACCCAGGATCTTCCGATTGCCGGTCAGATGCGCTATCCATTACACCACGGGCCTCGATCAGTCATAAGTCGAAATTCTCCTACATAGGGCAGAAACCAATGCCCTGAGAGGGCACCCTCGCAAATCGTGAATATGTACATTTAACTGCAATGACCACGCAGTATATCAATGTATAGAAACGACGTAAATATAGAGGAGCGTTCTGCACACGAGGAAGAGAAATAACGAACAAATGAAAAATGAGGTGAACCGCCCGGGAATCGAACCCAGGATCTTCCGATTGCCGGTCAGATGCGCTATCCATTACACCACGGGCCTCGATCAGTCATAAGTCGAAATTCTCCTACATAGGGCAGAAACCAATATATATATATATATATATATGTTACAGGGAATCTGTGTAACCAGGGATTTCATGACACCCCTAAAATACTCAGGGATTTCATGTAAGGTTAATTCTTGGTATTTTTGTTAAACCTACGGGAAAATTATTGAATGCACGATTAGGTTAATTGAATGCACAGTTAGGTCAACTGTACGCCCTTGACGACTGATTAGGTTAAGTCGTGATATTTTCGTTACAACTAACGAAAATATTATGACTTAACCTTACACGAAATCCCTGAACATTTTAAGGATTTCATGAAATCCCTAGTTACACAGATTTCCTGTAACATATATATGTACAGCACACGTATTTATATCGAGAGAGGAAACCAACCAGGAAGAAAAAAGTACAAAAATGTAACAGCCCGACTACTTACAGCTATTTGAGATCAGAGAAACCATCTTGGGGTATATTGTCTGAACGGAGATATTGTCCACGGGGGGGATATTGTCCTAGAAGCAGCGACGCTAACCACTACACCACTGAGGTGTGTACATATATATATATATATAATTTAGTGCTGGACCGGATATCCGCATCCGCATCATTTTTAACATCCGCATCCGACTTCTCACTGCGGATGTTATGCGGATATTACCTCCAATAAATTATGCAATTTACAATTAAATTAGCTTATAAAGTAGCTTATAAGGCCCAGTCATGCAAATTTCATGTAAAGTATTAATTATTAATGAACAAACAAATATATAAACCCTAAAATACGTATAAATACCTGGTAACACAGAAAATTGAATGAAACTTGTTTCACTGAATTTTCTGTGGCTGAAACTCTTGAGAAAGTTATTATTTTTCATAATGAAAACATTAATATTAATTTTAATTCTTAAGCATTGCCTGCCATAATAGTAATATCACGAAATTTGAAAAATTATGTCATATATTCATAATTCTATATTATTGATAGATTAACTAAATATACGCATTCGCGGATATTGAAATTAAAGATCCGCATCCGCAGATGTTGAAAAACTGACATCCGGTCCACCACTAAATATATATATGATGAATAAAACCACGAAGGAAAGGAAACACAAAATGGTGAGCATTTTGTGTTTCCTTTCCTTCGTGGTTTTATTCATCATAAATATTTTTCACGTGTTACTTTCGTGAAATAATTTTCATATATATATATATATATATAAATATATATATAAATATATAAATATATAAATATATAAATATATAAATAATATATATATATATATTAATATATATATATATAATATATATATATATATATATATATGCTGTAACTTTGAGTAATGTTGAAGATAAATAGGTTTACAATACATGTAGTGAGTGTTCTTATTATTTATTACTTGTTCATATTACGTTTGTTAATTAAGGCAAAGCATACTATTTATACCGACATACAAATGTTATTTTTAAGTCGATGACGAAGACAAATAAAAATGTATTAAGCATTTTATAGTGCGCAACAGTATGGTTACTGAATTACTAGATTTGAATACTTTCCCCCAATATACGAGTATATACTGTGTATATATATATATATACACCTTTCCTTACAACCTTACAAAGGTTTCGCGCGATGATTCCTCATTTCGCGAAGGTCAAGCTTGTCGCCCCTCCTCTCGAGTTGGCCTGGTGAAGTAGTGAGTTGGTTTCTTGTGCTCTCCACCTCACATAGCCAGGTACGCCCGGCTCATCGGGGATTGTTCTGAGCCAGGCGTCTAGTCTTCTTTTGAAGATGTCTACTACACCTCCCTTCGTGTTTCTTAGGTCTTTGGGCAAATGATTAAACAGTTTTGGTCCTCTCACTACAAAACTATTTTCTTTCAGGATTAAGGATGTTCCCTGTCTCGCCTTCAATTTGGGAATGCGACACAGTCTACCGTTTCTACCTTCCACCGTTGTTTGGGGAGTTATAGAGTTCAGAGTAAGATTAGGGACTAGTTTCTCCATTATTTTCCAAGTGTAAATAATGGTGTATCTCTCTCTTCTCCTTTCCAGTGAATATAGGTCTAGTTCGCGTAACCTTTCCCAGTAAGTTATTTCTTTGCACCCATTGATCTTGGCTGTGAAGCTTCTCTGGATCCCTTCCAGCTGTCTAATGTCTTCTTTTTTATATGGGGATGTTAGAACAGAGCAGTATTCCAATTTGGGTATGATCAGGGTTTTCAGTAGAAGAATCATTTCATTCCTATCCCTTCGTTTAAAGGTTCTCAATATCTGTCCCTTTATTTTCTTTGCTCTGTTTACTGCTATCTTATTTTGTGTTTCAAATTTCGCATCATCTGTCATTACAACTCGGGTTTCTTTCCCGGGATCCCGGGATCTCGGCTGTTTTTATTGGATTTGAAAATCCATGGAATTGAACAAATATCCCCGGAAATCCCGGAATTTTAAAATGACTTAATATATATTTTATTGATTTATTTGTTTTTTCCTTTTGTTATTAGAAGGCTCTTGGGTAGAATTAAAGAAAACTGCATAATATTTACTACATTTTATTCTACTTTTGCTTCCTTAAATGAACACCTACTAGCATTAGCAACTTAGAGCAATCTAAAAATGGGCCCGTATCCCAAAAACTGGCGGAGGGAATGTCGCTAGCGCTGCGTATAATACAAGGAACCGAGTCTCAGTACAGTATATTATCTAGCGATCGCAGGCAACTCATCTTGCATGCAACTTCTTACTGACCCCACAGACAGCGTTGCCAGACGTACGATAATTATCGCATAAATATGATAATTTTGACTTTCGTACGATGTTTTGAATTGAATATTATTTTTTGAATTGTGATATTGAATTTCAATTTTACTACTTTTTTTTACAAAGCTGGGCTACTTTTTGTCAAATAGTTCTGGCAACTTTCTTGCAGTATTTCCAGAAATTTTTAGCCAAATTATGTTAAACCTGCTGCTAAATTACGCTAAATCGCCTAAAATTATGCTAAACCTGTTTCCATTTTATGCTAAAAATATGCTAAATAATTATTTTCATTTTATGGGCTATTTTTAGGGAAGAAAATACATAAAAATGCTCATTTTCTTCATTTTAGTTAGTTTAGCTACTTTTATAATAAACTCTGAATCCAAAAAGAAGAAAAAATGGGTTTAAAAAATTGTGGAGAAAGACATAATTTTCAGTATTCTTTCTACATCAAAAATAAAAAGGCATGCTAATGTTGCTCACTAAATCATCATAATACATGAAGCCATTCTTATTTCCTGAGTACGCATGATAAATATTATGTTTAATAAATAATAAATAGCTACCACTGATTGGTAAACTCAATTCAAGTATTACAATGCAAAAGTGGTCATCTAGGCATAAGTAATTGGTTATCCAAATTCAAAAAGGGTATTTTATAACTGAACAATAAAAAAAATTACCGTTCTCTTAAATATACAACCATTTCTTGGATTTCCCGGGATCCGGGGAATTGGCTTCATTTTTCCGGGAATTCCCGGGATTTCCCGGGATGATGAAAGCTGCATATAAGGAGAAACCCTAATTACAACCCCTAAGTCTTTTGCTCTGGAATTTCTCTGAATTTCCTGTCCATTTGGGATATAATATTACATGGATTTTAGGTCTTCTCTTTTTCCGTACCGGAATAGCTGAAATTTCTCGGTGTTAAACTTCATATTGTTCTCTTCCGTCCACTTGTAGATTCTGTTTATGTCGGTTTGTAGAGATCCTATATCTTCTGGGTTTCTTATTTTTCTACTGATCTTTGTGTCATCCGCAAAGGATGTTACTGTGCTGTCTCTGGTAACGTCCTCATCTATGTCAGTTAGCATGATTATGAAGAGTAGTGGAGCTAATACTGTACCTTGTGGTACTGAGCTGAGGACCTCTGATTCTGATGAAGATACTCCTTGTACTGTAACGAGTTGCTTCCGCTCACTAAGGAAATTATATATCCATTTCCCTACTTTTCCTGTTATTCCCATATATTTCAGTTTATGTATTAAGATTCCATGGTCACACTTGTCGAACGCTTCAGCAAAGTCTGTGTATAGTACATCATAGTTTTTATTACTTTCAAGTGCATCAATAATGTTGTTGTTGTGTTCCATTAGTGTGATAGGCATGATCTGCCTGACCGAAACCCGTGTTGGTTATCATTGAATTTTTTCTGAGTTTCCAAAAAGTCAGATTTTCTGTCTAACTATTCTTTCAAATATTTTAGTGAGATGAGATGTAAGCGACACTGGCCTATAGTTTTTGGCCTCGGATCGATCTCCTCCTTTATATATTGGGACTATATTTGCGCTCTTCAGGATGCCAGGTATTTCTCCCGTGTCTAGTGATCGTCTCCATATCCAGTATAGGGGTTCACCGATTGCATTCTTGCAGTTTTTGATCAGTGTGGCATTCCATTTATCCGGTCCTGCCGCTGAGTGTTTTTAGTTTCCCTATGGCTTGTGTAATATCATCCGTCGTAAAGTCGAAGTCCGTTATACTTTCCTCTTGTGGTTCTTCTTCAAAGAACGCGTTTCTATCGCATATCAATTTGTCACTTTTTGGGATACTGAAAGATGATTCGCACTGAGCTCTTAATATTTCAGATACTTCTGTTAGATCATCAGATAAAGCACTGTTCTCATTTTTTAAAGGTCCGATAGTCGCTTGGTTTTTCGACTTTCTTTTTGCGAAATTATAGAAGTACTTTGAGTTAGCCTTTATCGCTTATATTGCGTCGTCTTCTTCTTTTTCTGTATGCTTCTCGATTAGTTCCTGTATGACGACATCGATACTTTGCAGTTTATCATTTAATATTTTTCTGATGTTGTTATCTTTACAATTACTTAATTTTGCAGTCACTCTTTTTTCTGTTTCGAAACAATGCCCTCTTTTGCATATATATATATATATATATATATATATATATATACTTGCGTTCCCAGTTTCCCGAGTATTCTCGGGAATGGTGTTTTGTTTCCCGTTTCCCGGTATTTGAAATATCTCTTCCCATTCTTCAACACTAAATTTCCTATAAGGCTCTCTAAACCTGGTTAATCCACCTAGACTGCGACACGGAAGTAGAGTATAATGCTAGCTTTGGTATTTTGTAACGCTTTGACAAAAAATGCGACCACTTTAATTAATAGTTTAATGGGAATTCTTAGGAGTCAAAGCCTCCGAATAACTAAGTTTAAAGGGTGGCTACTATTTGAGTATTTACTGTCTATGTATAGATATCGAAGTAGTGATTTCCCTTTAAATGTAAATGTACTAGGAGGCACCGGTCTGGTCTGGTTACAGAACCCTGTTGTTGACACTGTGAGAGCGCTCGGGAGTTAAAACTTCCCCATAAGCCTATATAGGAAGGATATACAGGGAGTTGGTTGGGGTGGAGTTGGGGATGATGTTCCCTTTTGGTCGTAAATGTAGGACGGGGTGGTTATGTCTGGTATGAAAACACTGGGGATTTTCAAATGATAGCTTCTTTTATTTTTTGAAGTTCTTTTATTTATTAACCCTTTATGAACGTCTGGATCGAATAAATACCGTTTCAAATACACATATTCAGATATAACCCTATAAAAACTACCAGCGTTAAAGTTCTATGTTAAATTATTTGGGAAGCCATTCCTCTCCCACTTCTTTCTTTCTTTTGCTCCTTCCTATTTTTTCCATCAATGTAAAGGGAGCTACTAAGGATAGTGTAAAAGTAGTGATGTCCCCTTTGCCAATAAATGTAATCGGAGGCGCAGGCCTGGTCTGTTTCAGAGCACTGGGAGTTCTCGGATAATACCCAAGTGGTAGAGACAAGAAACTTGATCGGAACTTTTGGGAGTCAAAACGTCCAAATAGACGTTTTCACTTTTAGGGATGCCATTTTGGTATACACAGTAGGATTGCTAGTACTTTTTAGAAAAATCGCGCAGGGCCGTAGGAACGCATTTAAAAGTCGGTAGGCCAGGGGTAACTTCCAAATGTACTGAATATATATATATATATATATATATATATATATATATATATATATTATATATATATATATATATATATATACATGTAAAAAACACCCATAACGAGTGACCAGTGTTGGCAGGTGATGCAGATCGACTATCTGTAGAAATTTAGCAAAACTTTCTGAAAAACGGGCTAAGTTGCCTTATTATGCTGGACCATCTATTCTATTATAACTGCAGTGGCTATTCCATAATATGAGTTACGCAATAATTAATTAACTACTCATTATTTTAAGTTGACCTGAATTCATTTCAGGGCTGAAAAGTGGGTAGGAAAATGCCCCTCCGGCCCCCTTGTTCCTACGCCTATGAAATCGCGGTATGTTTAACTTAGCTAGCTAGGGAATACTTTCATAGTTCTGTGCGGAAATGAAAATGTTTTCTTTTGTCAGTAAATGTAGTAAGAGGCGATGCTCTGCTCTGGTTTCAAATACTGTAACACCCCATTGGTAGAGACGGGAAGCTTGATGGGAACTTACGGGAGTTTTCAAATATTAATATTATTGCTAATATCATATTATTCTTATTATTATTATTATTGCTAATATCATATTAATATTATTATTATTATTATTATTATTATTATTATTTTTCATTTTTATTATCATTACTTAAAGAGAGACAAGTTCCTTATATTAATTTAATTAGGTATTTATAAGTGTGTTCATTGTATTATAATTATAAAATAATAAGAAGAACAGTCTGTTTATGCCTGCGGCTCTTTATTCCTGATATTTTTTTACATGACCTAATGTAGCTCTCAGGCTGTTGAAGGTTCCCTACTCATGCTGTACACTATCGGAGGAATTCTTAAATTGAAGGGCGCTGAGCAGCTGAAGGTGCTTCCGGATCAGTGCTCCCTTATCTAAGTAATTCCAGTGCGATGGATGGCAGTATAAACAATTCATTTTAAAATATCAGTCTCTCAGCACGGTGTCCTTTGGTATTCATCTAAGAAATGATGACTTCTTGTATAAAAAACTTTAAAAAAATGTATGGTGTAGATTAGATTAAGTACTGTACATTTGTGTGTTATGCTCCTTTATTTTCCATTATCACCTAATGCGTAATTGGACACAAAATAAGTGTACGCATCGTGTGACTGTAATCTGAAATCACTTATTTCATTGTAGTTTTTCCTACTTTCCTATAAATCTTCTGTCAACAGTGGTTGGCGAAGAAGGGAGAACCCTATCTGTTCTGTATTTGCTCTGACTACCATTCCTGTTGTTGGGATTAAAAACTTGGGACTCATCAATAAATTATAAATTTTAACGTAAGGTGAACTCTGAAAGAAATTAAAGACCGACGAGTCCATTTTGATTCGTGACGTCACGCGTTCCATTTTCATCCGCGCATGTTGCGCAGAATTACGGGGTCCTCACTTCCATTGAAAGGCATCATGTAACTACGCCGGGGTTTTGTACGCAATATTCTGTCCTATTTGGCGCCTGCGCGCCATCTTAACGGATGATTAATTTCGAACCAGTGGCACCCTTTTATTTCCATTTCCTCACTCATACAAATGTTTGAAACTGAAAATATTTTCCAGTCAGACGACGACTGCAAAATACTAACGTAGTATGGAAATACGGATTACTATATTTAAGATAAATTTTCAACGATTATAAATGCCAAAACTAAAATTAAACCTAGGTTTGAGACCAGGAATGACAAGAACTGTGCTTATTACGAATGTAATTCTATACAGAGTCTCAACCACAAGGACAACATCAAATTTTATTACTTCCCAAGCGATTTTGTTCCCCTCCCTAATTTAGCCAAAAAATGGGAACTCTGTTAATGATTTTTTCTTCACTAATTATTTGTGTCCTAAGTAAATAACAATATGAGAGGTGGTTTAGTTATCCTGAGTGTAACTTGTTCAGAAACTATTGCGGCCGTAGGTTTAGTGGACTAGTAGAAGAGTGCTTTTTTGTACCAGGACAGTTAAGCTAGGAAAGTGAGTCCTAAACCATATAAGTAGGTGGCATATATCAGGTCATCCCATAAGTAATGTCGTTTTTTTTCATTGATAAACTCTGGTCGTGTTTGCACATGTTTCTCTGTATATTTTGTGGAAAACTTGAAATTTATGTGTTTAGACATGTTACTTCTCAGTCCAAGTGAAGTTTCATTGCGTTAACAATCTTCGTTTATTTCATCCTTACGGATAAGATGGAGGTGTCAGAGGAACACATTAGGCACATAATGTCTAATGAGTTTAGAAAAGAAAATAATGCGACTGAAGCTGCAAAAAATATTCAGGATTTTTATGGGGAGGAAACTTTAAATGTAAGAAAATGTTAACGATGGTTCCAGAAGTTAAGGTCTGGTGACTATAGCTTAACTGATGAAGCGCGCTCGGCTCGACCTGTTGAGTTCAGTGATGACTTTCTGATAGCTACCCTTGAAGAAAATCCTGCTGTAACTGTTGAAGAACTTGCCCAGCGACTAAATTCGACCGGTTCCACAGTTCAGCGCCACCTGCAACGACTGGGAAAGGTGTCGAAACTTGGGAAGTGGGTTCCCCATACGTTGTCACCAGACAACTGTAGAGATCGTGTGAACATTTGCTCTTCATTGCATTCTCGCACTTCAAGCACGGTTTCTGAATCGACTCTTTACTGGGTATGAAAAACGGGTGCTTTATCACAATGTTAAGCATCATCGGCAGTGGGTTAGTGCTGGGGAATCTACTACACCACAGCAAAGAGGACATTTGCACCCCAGGAAAGTTTTGCTGTGCGTTTGGTGGGATATTCAAGGAGTGGTTTATTTTGAACTGTTGCCGCCCAGTCATATCATTATAGCCGAACTCTACTGCCAGCAACTTCAAAGACTGAGCACTGCATTGCAAACAAAACGTCCTTCTTTGGCCAATCGCAAGGGTGTTGTGTTTCAACAGGACAACGCGCGTCCTCATACTGCTTCAATCACCACTGCAA